>JAGPOY010004981.1:0-11405 GCA_018983105.1 Silene uniflora | reverse complement strand
TAATTGTAATAAGCTAAATCTTATGAGGATGAAAGTTAAGTAAGATTGACCTTAGGACGACTTAGATCGAAAGATATAGTCGGGTTTAAGGACCGAAAGGTGACAACCCAGTCCTTCCTACCAACGAATTAACCGACCTAGTAAACCCTAGTTGCAGAAGACACGGTGGACCGACTTCCTTCGCATGCTCCCTTCTCCCTTGATTTAGTTTAGTTAAAACAATCTACAAACCCCCAAGAAGTGTGACATACAGAAAATTGCTTAGATAAAAATACTGCCTCTCTGTGGGATCGACCCTATTTACCACTAGCTTCCAGTTAGTTGTCTGTAGGTTTTTATTTTTGGTGTTATAACGACACGACATCAAGGATCCCGGGAGTTTTTCAATCCCTTGCCTAGTTGGCGGTGTTCCTATTACTAGGGCCTTGTGTGACTTGGGGGCAAGTGTGAGTGTCTTGCCTTTGAATGTTGCTAGAAAGGTTGGTATTCATGACCTTGTACCCTCTTGCATGACTCTCCAATTCGCGGATAGATCCATCAAGCGCCCCTTGGGGATGCTTGAGGATGTACCCGTGAAGATTGGAAAGTATTTAATTCCTACCGACTTTGTCGTACTCGATATATCCCCGAGGATAGCCACACCCCCATCATCTTAGGTGGGCCCTTTTTGGCTACCGGAGGAGTGTTGATAGTTGCAAGAGATGGGCGGCTAACCTTTAGGATAATGGGTGACATTGTCGAATTTAATCTTCCAAAGTTGGTGCAAAATACAAAGGTTGCTAAAATTTGCATGGTAGAAGAGATTGAAGAGAAAGTTGTGAAAGAAGTGGCTAGAGAAAAGGAACAAATGGAAGAAGCTTTTCAAGTTTCACTTAATGAAGAGGCAATGGACGAAGATCATGAGGTAGATGATGAGCTTCTACAAAAGGTTGAGGGCCTAACCCCTCCGAAGGTACAACTAAACCCCCTTCCCCCCTCATTAAAGTATACTTTCTTGGGTGAGGGGGAGACTTTCCCCGTTATAATCAACTCAAAGCTTAGTGAGCCCCAAGATGAAAAACTTTTAAAGGTGTTGAAAACTCATAGGGGTGCCCTTCTTAGATCGACCTTTATCTTGTTTAGATCACCTTGGACTTTCTTTACTTTGTTGGACTATTTTAGGGACATATGTCTCCCTGTTTACTCGTTATTGTATTAACTAAATTTTTACACTTTCACCCTTTTGTGTTTTATACACTACGCAATTTTTATGTCGCATCCCCATTTCGATCTAAGACCTTGTATGTTGAGACACCTTCCGAAAGGATAAAGTTTTTAGCAGGTTCAAAGTTTTTAAAATCTACAGGTTTTCATCAAATTGAACCTATTACAAACATATCCACGCAAATTTTCTCTAGAATATGTGTTTACTTTTCCGCGAAAATCGAGGGTGTCACATAAACGACCTTCCTTGATCAAGAATGGTTGATGTTGTAGTAGTATGTTAGGAGCTGTTTTCGGATTCTTTAGGTCGAAACATGAGTCTTTGGCTTTTTGAACAAAATAAGAGGTTTTGAAAAGAAAGAAAAAAAAGAGAAATGAAAAAGGAAACAAAAAATGAAAAGAAAAGAGCAAGCAACACCCCTTATTCGTCATTAACGGGGTAGAAAAAGTCGTTGCTTAATAAAAAGGTCCAATGATGTTTTTCCAAATGAGTCGGGTTTACACATTTTTTGCATGAGCTTGGCTAACAAGTTTTTTTGTTAGGGTGTAGACGTTATTCATTGTGTTCAAATAAGGACCAAGAATAAAAGGTTTTGTTAAAGGGTTCTAATTTTTTTTCCAATATGAAGCCGGGTTTATACAATTTTTGCGTAGCTTTTGGAAACAATTCTATGTTATGGAATAGACGTGTCTCATGTTTTGCAATAAGAGGAGGAGAAATCGGTAGTTTGGTCATTCCTGATTTGAACCTCACATGCCCAAACGTTGCTTGCAACAATCCCGTTCCATCCTTCTCCCTAGCTGATATCGTCCTAATTTAGGACGATTTAGCCCCGTCTTACTAACTTATTCCGACTCGATTTTGTGTGCTTAATTGAATAAAAGGCTCATTTAATTACTAATTTATAATAATTAGTCGTCTTAATAGTAATTAATAATTAATTGCATTTATATATAATATTAGTATTATTAATATTTTATTAATATTTTGTGTAGGCGAGACGGGAAAGCGATGTGGAATTGCGAAACGGGGTCCTGATGCGGAAATTTGGAGGTGGAAAATAAACTAAGGAGCAGCTGCTAGTTCGAGACCGTATTTGTTGAGCTTTTTCTACCACCTCCGGCCACCGTGGCAGCCACCAGTCACTACCAATGGGCACCCTTGACTTCCACCATCACAAAGAAACCACTTACAGCCACCACGTCTACCACCATCGGCCACCATGACCTCCCTTAAACCCTCTGTCCACAAACACTCAATTTCAACCATTTCGCGCAACCGTATTTAAACCACCACCACAGACACTTCCAGCCACCATATCCACCACCCATTGACACCAATGAACTCCACCAACATCTACCTCCACAAATATACTACCCAAGCCCACCAACAACCATCATGGTGGCCGCCACGAGCTCTTTTTCGATCCCCGCGCGCGCTGCTTTTCCCCTGTTTTTCGTACATTTGCAGCCACCTTTAGCCACCTTTGACCACCTTGGCCTGCACCTATGACCACCATGATCACCCCAGAACCCCCCATGTTGCCGCCCCACCGCCGTGGACCCCCATATCAGCAACCATGGCCCACGTCTTCTCCTCCCTCGACATTGTTTTGTGCGGCAAACAAGCAAGCTTCCCAGCTGGGTACCCGGCTGCCTCCCCACCGGCTGGGCACCACCTATTGAGAAATCTTTTCATATTGAAGCAGAGAACTCCCAGCCGGTGCCTCGCCGGCGGCCGGTGGGCCGGCCGGGAGCTTCCTTTGCTTTTTGTCGTTGGTTTGTCATTGTTGGTGTTTGTCGATTAGTTTGTGATAATATTATAATTATTATTATTATTATTATTAGTTTAATTAGTTAATTAGTTAATTAAAACTTGTAGTTAGAGGATGCTATATATTGCTCTGTCTCATTTACACACACTTTACCTTACTCCATTTTTAGATTAGTTAGACTAGAAAATTAGCTAGTCTTTCATTTTGTTCTCAAGAACCCTAGAATATTCTCCTCTCAATATTTACTCTCTTTAATTAATAAAAGTTGTAATCTTTCTTCAATATTAGTTTAATTTGTCTCTAATTTATTCAAGTTCTCATTTATCAATAGTTTACATTTAGTTATTTTGGGTTGTAATTTTGGAAGACAAGAAGAGATTCATTCTTACCATTTTCAACCCAAGTTTGCTCCTTTAATTAGTATTGGTATAATCCTTCTTCCAATCGTTGTTCTCTTCAATTATTTACATGTTATTATGGCTTAATTAATTATCTTCTCATTATGTTTACTCTTGTTATTTATTTGCTAAAGTTTCCATCTTTTATGTTCAAAATTGGAATTATGTTTGAGTAGTGTATCACTAGAGTGGAGGGTAATCTTGTGTAGTTAATATGGGTAGATTATTGACTTGAACAAACAAGTATTACTTGGCTAATTTCTCTTCTAATTGTCATGCATATAAAGTGTTGGGTGAGAGCTTGACTTGTAATTAGATAATACATGACGATTAGTGGGTTATGGGTAATTAGAGCAAGAGTTCAATTATGCTTAACCTTGGGTTAGTCTCACATCGTGGGGTGGAGATTTTCCTTTGAAATTGCCTTTATTACTTGTTTAATTTATGTGATTACTTGAACCATTGTCTACATGGGTGAACCCGACACCCTAGTCTCTTCTCATTTTGTTTGCCTTGCCTTGTTTACTTAGTTGTTCATTTAATTCATGTTCTTAGCATATATTACAAACCAACTTCCTTGCTTGACTAGACTAAAACAAAGACGGAGACTTATAACCTAATTCTAACCTCACCATCTCTTGGGACCGACCTCCTTACCCTACTACATTCATTAGCTTGGTATTGAGCTTTTATAAATTATGTTTGATCGAGGGGACCGCGACAACCCGCTCGTCAAAATGGCGCCGTTGCCGGGGATGGTGCATAGTTAGATATAAGTCTTTGTCTAAGTTTCGGGATTTGTCATTTTATTGCTTTTTGAAAAATTTGAGAGAAAAAAAATATTTATGTTATTTGTTCATTACTGGCATATCTAGTTGAAAGTTGCTAGTCACTAGTCACTTACATTTAGAATTTTGCATTCAATAATGTCTCAAATAATGACCATGGGTGACTACAATAGACCCGATCCTATGCTTTCTTATTCTCCCATTAACCTTGGGCTTTTTAAAGGCTATGATTTTGATATTGATCCGTAGTTTATTATGTCACTTGGTAGGGATGCATTTCATGGACTTGAGAGTGAGGATGTTCTTGGACATCTTAAAACTTTTGAGTATTTGTGTGGTCTTGTGAGAAGGGAAGGAGTGCCCAATGAAACCATAAAACTACTTCTTTTCTCATTTTTCCTTAAGGAAGGAGCTAGGAAATGGTTGTACTCATACCCCTCCAATACCTTCTCCTCTTGGAACGATTTATGTAAAGCCTTTTTCTACAAATACTTTCCACCTTCTAAGACCTTCAAGTTTAGGCATGACATTCTTACCTTTCAACAAGGCGAGTTTGAGGGTTTTAGCGAGTCATGGGAGAAGTTTAAAGGGCTTTTGAGTGATTGTCCCCACCATGGAATCCCCTCTTGGCTAACCACTTCTACCTTCTTTCGAAATTTGTTCCCATATAATAGAGATTTGATCATAATGGCTTCTAGAGGGAAATTTGATGATTTGAATGCTAAAGAAGCATATGATTTGATTGAGAGAATGGCTAGAGCCGATGAGGAGTGGGGATTCGCTAGAGTGGTGCCCAAGGGAGACCCACAAGTTAGAGTCAACCCGAATATTCATTCATTGCTTGATGACCCGACTAAAGAGGTAGACTCTTTGCCTCTTGATAATGTGCATAATGTTTAATCTCAACATGTTTCCCTTCCCCCAATGAATATGCGTGGTATGCATGACTTTTTATCATCTTGTGTCTCATGTGGTGGAGTAGGACACACTCCTCAAGTTTGCCCTTCATATGCTTATTCCCCACCTCCCATGTATGTGAACATGATGAATGATGATGCTAAGCTTAACGTTCAATCATACCATGCCCCTTTTTACTCAAATGATGTCAGACATGTTTCTTCATCTAATTATATGTCATGTGGTGGTTTTGGAGATAGCCTTGACATGTGTTCTTCTTATCCTCCCCAAACCCCCTTGAATGATTGTTTGATGAGTGATGTTGATAACTTGTATCAATTTGATCCCTCTTATACACCACTTTACTTTCCACCTTCCACTTTTGCACCCCTCATTTTCCCAAGTCAAGTTGCACCTTCTATAAACCATCCTACACCACACTATGTGAACTCCATATTATCGAGCAATGAGTGTGAGATGGAGGTTATGAGGTTTGAGTGTGATTATGGATTGATTGAGTCGAATTGCTCACTTGGAGAGAAAGTTGTGGAGCCATTATATTCAAATGAATTGGAGTGTGTATCATTTGAGGTTGATCATGAGTCTTTGGGAAGAGAGTATGTTGAGAGAATGATTCTTGAGTTGGAGAAGAATAATAATGATGAGAATTGTGAGAAAGAAGAAAGGGTAGAAATCCCATTGGAAAATGAAAAGATTGACAAATCTTGTGAGGAATTAAAGACCATTGATGAGCCTTATGATGAAATGTTTATTGGCTTGAGTCATGACACTCTTTATTTGGATTGGGATGAGGACTTTGTGCTTGAGGAGATTAGGATAACCACCCTTCTTTGTGATGATGTTGATGTTGAGAACTTGATAGAAAGGGAAGGTGTCTCTTTAAAGATGGAGTTTGTTAGGAGTGAAGATGGACTTGGCTTTGACATAGATGATGAAGGTAATGAAGAAGAACAAGTGAGGGATTGTGAGGTGCATCCACTATATGAACCTCTTCTTGAGAAATTTGAGGTATGCTTTTGTGTTGAGGGTGAGTCTTATATATCATCCATCGATCATTTAGACCTCATCTTTCTTACCCCTTTACTTGAATTAATGAATGATGAGTATGATTGTGATGTTCTCCTCAAAGAGGTTGATTTGTCCCATGATGACTACTTGTTGGAAACATTTGAAAATGGGGACAAAATCAACACTCTTGGAGGAGATATGAATGAATGTTGTGACGATATGTATGATGTGAAGAGTCTTGGTCTTTCTTGTATTCCTTTGGAACAAGATGGTAAGACTTGGGGTGAGTTTGACGAACTTGGAGTGCTCACCTTTGCTTATGAATTGTTTATGACTCATTTTGCCTCTTATGCATGCTATTGGTCACACTTGTTGCTTTTCATTGCATATTACCACTTTCTTGATGATTGGTCCTCTTAATTTGATAAGCTAATGAGATCTTTGATGGGATTTTTAAATGACTCACTTGTTTGTTGTGTTTGAGTTTGATAGGTTATCGGACCAAGCTTTAGTTTTGGCGGTTTTCTTAAAACAGCGCTTCTTGGGAAGCAACCCATGTTTTATTTTTATGCACTTTTTCTTTTTGAAAATTTTTCCAAAACACAAAAACATGCATTCTTTTCTTATTTCCTTCCTACACTTGGTCCATTGAGGACAATGTACATTTCAAGTGTGGGGAGGGGATTTATTCCTAAAAATACAAAAAATTGAAATCTTTCGAAAATTCCAAAAACATGCTTTTTTTTATTTACATTTCCATATGCTAACGAATAAGTGTGGGGAGGAAACTCCCCCATCATGTCTTGTATATATTTTTGTTCGTGTAATAAAATGCATAGGTACATTTGGAATACCGGAGACATTTGCTAAGGAGCTAGAAGACGCTTTGTATAATCGCTCTTATCTCTTCTCCTTTCTCCCTCTCTTTTCTCTTATTTATAATTGAGGAGGATGAGCTTTGTATGTTGAGGAGGATGTTCCAATTTTGGAACTTGATGGATACGTGCCTATGTGTTGCTAGGATTAGATTGCATTAGTTTGTGTGACATATAGCTTGATAGAGCATTTGCATTATAACATGTATATACTAGTTGCATCCATGGCATATAGTTGCATTTATGTGAAATGTTTGGAAAAGTGCCTAATTGGGAACTTTGACAAGAGCGTTTAGGCCGTTGCAAATACTTTTTCAACTTAAGACTTTGCCTACTAGAATGGAGGTAAAACACCATAGGTTGTGTCATACTAGTGTCTTTCGACCCATGACCCAACAAAGCCTATTCAAGGGTTTGCATGTTAGTCACCTAATCCAACCTCGTGATGCGATATGGACTTGGTTAACTTGTCTTTGTGACCTTGATTGACTTTGTGGTATGACAACCCAAAAATACTTTTCATGATTAAGTTTAAAGTGCTCATTTCAAAGATTTTGTTATGTGGAACCATTTTTATTGCCAAAGAAACCTCGAATGTTTTGAATTGTTGAAATGTTGAGAAAGTTAGTCGTTTTGATGGAGGCGTACCACTTCGATGTGCTTTGGAGAGGGATCCATTGAATTGGGCCCCCACACGGTTGTGAATTCAACCGCCCAAAGACAGAGTGACTATCACCCCGAAAAGCTATTGTCTAGAGGTTAACCGGTCGCCTAATAAGTGATTGGCGAAAGCAAAGGACACTAGCACGCGAGGGACAAACCCCATCTCAAATTTTGAAATGTGAAAGTTGAATGAGGTCAAATTTTGAATGTTAGTCATATCCACCCTTTTGTACAATGATTTGAGCATTTCATTCCCCAAAATCTCTTTGTTAAGCCACTTTGTCAACTTTGGGACGATCCATGACCTTTACTTTGTAGAGAACTCGAGACTTGTCATGTCACATGCCACTAACATGACGGGGATCATCACTCCATCCCATCCGATCGCCCTTGACGAAAGTATTTGGAAATTGAGGACGAAAGTAGTTTAGTTTAAAACAATTTGGAGGTGATTTGGGTCTATCCTTTTAGTCCTAGTGCTTTGTTGAACTAGTATTTGTGACGGAGTAAATGCCCTTATATTTGTTCCCTCTTGGTTGACTCCGCCACTTAGATGAGGAAAGTGGCTGTTCTTTTTGTCGATGTATCCAATTGCTTGTTACGTGCTTCATGTTAGGATGTGTCCAATTTTTCCCAAGCCCCCACTTGCCTTGCATCGGAATGCATACCTCATTGCTTTTCAATGTGAGTTGAAGGGACGGAGAAGGCCCGTTAATTGCCTTTCATCGGATATATTATTAGTATAGCTATTCATTTATATTACGGGTCGTTAGTTTAGTTTAAATGAGCTTAATCGAAGACGATTAATGTTTAAGTTTCGGGAGATTTGATATCGTCCTAATTTAGGACGATTTAGCCCCGTCTTACTAACTTATTCCGACTCGATTTTGTGTGCTTAATTGATTAAAAGGCTCATTTAATTACTAATTTATAATAATTAGTCGTCTTAATAATAATTAATAATTAATTGCATTTATATATAATATGAGTATTATTAATATTTTATTGATATTTTGTGTAGGCGAGACGGGAAAGCGATGTGGAATTGCAAAACGAGGTCGTGATGCGGAAATTTGGAGGTGGAAAATAAACTAAGGAGCAGCTGCTAGTTTGAGACCGTCTTTGTGTAGCTTTTTCTACCACCTCCGGCCACCGTGGTAGCCACCACTCACCACCAATGGGCACCCTTGACTTCTACCATCACAAAGCAACCACCTACAGCCACCACGTCTACCACCATCGGCCACCACGACCTCCCTTAAACCCCATGTCCACAAACACTCAATTTCAACCATTTCGCGCAACCGTCTTTAAACCACCACCACAGACACTTCCAGCCACCATATCCACCACCCATTGACATCAATGAACTCTTCCAACATCCACCTCCACAAATATACCACCCAAGCCCACCAACAACCACCATGGTGGCCGCCACGAGCTCTCTTTCGAACCCCGCGCGCGCTGCTTTTCCCCTGTTTTTCGTACCTTTGCAGCCACCTTTAGCCACCTTTGACCACCGTGGCCTGCACCTATGACCACCATGGTCACCCCAGAACCCCCCATGTTGCCGCCCCACCGCCGTGGACCCCCATATAAGCAACCACGGCCCACGTCTTCTCCTCCCTCGACATTGTTTTGTGCGGCAAACAAGCAAGCTTCCCAGCTGGGTACCCGGCTGCCTCCCCACCGGCTGGGCACCACCTATTGAGAAATCTAGCCATATTGAAGCAGAGAACTCCCAGCCGGTGCCTCGCCGGCGGCCGGTGGGCCGGCCGGGAGCTTCCTTTGCTTTTTGTTGTTTTGTCGTTGGTTTGTCATTGTTGGTGTTTGTCGATTAGTTTGTGATAATATTATAATTATTATTATTATTAATAGTTTAATTAGTTAATTAGTTAATTAAAACTTGTAGTTAGAGGATGCTATATATTGCTCTCTCTCATTTACACACACTTTACCTTACTCCATTTTTAGATTAGTTAGACTAGAAAATTAGCTAGTCTTTCATTTTGTTCTCAAGAACCCTAGAATATTATCCTCTCAATATTTACTCTCTTTAATTAATAAAAGTTGTAATCTTTCTTCAATATTAGTTTAATTTGTCTCTAATTTATTCATGTTCTCATTTATCAATAGTTTACATTTAGTTATTTTGGGTTGTAATTTTGGAAGACAAGAAGAGATTCATTCTTACCATTTTCAACCCAAGTTTGCTCCTTTAATTAGTATTGGTATAATCCTTCTTCCAATCTTTGTTCTCTTCAATTATTTACATGCTATTATGGCTTAATTAGTTATCTTCTCATTATGTTTACTCTTGTTATTTATTTGCTAAAATTTCCATCTTTTATGTTCAAAATTGTAATTATGTTTGAGTAGTGTATCACTAGGGTGGAGGATAATCTTGTGTAGTTAATATGGGTAGATTATTGACTTGAACAAACAAGTATTACTTGGCTAATTTCTCTTCTAATTGTCATGCATATAAAGTGTTTGTTGAAATGTCTCAATGAGAATTCGAGTCAATTCCATTATTATATAACTTGTTGGGTGAGAGCTTGACTTGTAGTTAGATAATACATGACGATTAGTGGGTTATGGGTAATTAGAGCGAGAGTTCAATTATGCTTAACCTTGGGTTAGTCTCACATCGAGGGGTGGAGATTTTCCTTTGAAATTGCCTTTATTATTTGTTTAATTTATGTCATTACTTGAACCATTATTGTCTACATGGGTGAACCCGACACCCTAGTCTCTTCTCATTTTGTTTGCCTTGCCTTGTTTACTTAGTTGTTCATTTAATTCATGTTCTTAGCATATATTACAAACCAACTTCCTTGCTTGACTAGACTAAAACAAAGACGGAGACTTATAACCTAATTCTAACCTCACCATCTCTTGGGACCGGCCTCCTTACCCTACTACATTCATTAGTTTGGTATTGAGCTGTTATAAATTATGTTTGATCGAGGGGACCGCGACAACCCGCTCGTCACTTGCCCCGATACAACCCTTGTTTCATACTATGTGCATTGGTCCGTTTTTAGCAACTCGCTTGGTCATAGGACGACTTCCATGTTAGATTGCGGGCACGCTTCACGAGTCGGAGTAGGTGAATGTTTTTTACCATTCATTTTGTACAAAAAAACACCCGTTCTTAATGTGTGACGAGTGAAAACCGCGAGAAGTCGTGGTCTTTGGCCCCCTTAGCAATGGGTGTAAGTCGAATCTTATAGTGGCCTTGTCATTCTCGAAGAACTAGGTCTAATTCTCCTTTCCCGCTCTTGAATTAGTTTCTTGAGCATTGTGTTGTCACATTAGGGTCACTTGGGCCATAATTAGGGGATTTGGGACCAATGTTGGGATTTTGAGGGCGTATTTCCCGACCAAGATGATGTAGGCTAATCGCACACCTATACAAAGATACCCTAGGCATAACAAATAAATGTAGTATATAGGGGTCGAATTCCACAGAGAGCTCGGTTGATTACTAATTTGTTGTTATGAGGTGAATATTATCTTGGTCGGTTTAACGATTAATTTGATTGGTTGGTTATGATACTAATAATAAAAACAATAATAAAAGAATTGCCTAGGGAAATCGGGTCACACATGCAAATTATGTAGATACTCAAATTAGAACAAGAAAAGGTAAAAGATGATAAATGCTAAACTATAGATTAATGTGACACCCGCCTCTCGACTTTAGTGTCAATCATAGAACGGTCTAATATTGATCTCTCGATATGATTAGGTCGAACTACTTTGTCATTAACA
>JAGPOY010004980.1:689-12094 GCA_018983105.1 Silene uniflora | reverse complement strand
TGTGTTAGTCTAGTGGTAGACGAAAGTATTGTGGACAATAAGTTCCCCGGGTTAAGACGGAGGTAATGCGACTAAGTGTGCGCTAAAAACTCCCCTTATCAATCATTTCTTCACCTTCGATTAAAATAATTCCTATAAGGATTAAAAAAAAGATAAATAAATGATCGGGATGCGGGACATATTTAGCTATAAAATCAAAAGAATTTATAATTTTCCAATATGTTTTACAGCCGAACAAGAAGCTAGCATGGCACAAATGATGGCAGTGGCTAAACCGAGGGCGCAAAATGGTGCGCAAGTCACGATGACCAATCAAACCCAGTTTCAAATGACACTCGATCGATCTGAAAACTGGTCTGGGGTTCCCGTGGGCGCTTTCCCTCAGACTATTCTGGCCAATGGGGGGTCTGCGAATTTTACGCACTTGAACGGAGGAGCTTTTGGATCCTCTGGGGCAGTTGTTTATTCTGGTTTCAATGTGCGTATGCAAATGTGTGCATGGATTTTGGCTTGGGATGCACCGGTTACTAGCACCACATATAAGGTACGGATTGCGTACCCTTTATAATATCGTTATTTATTCTAATCATCCTATGAAAAACGTTCCATAGATCTTATATATTATCTGATGTGAAAAATTATACTCCTTATGAAATAATCTGACAATCGAAGCACATCACCATACTAAGACACCTATATAAGAGCGTTGATCTTCCACATGATTCCTGAAACTCTCCTATATAGAGGTAGGACTGAGCAAATATATGTTCAAAGTCAGGACTCAGGACAGTAAAAACAGAACAAACAAAAAAATTTATACTGGAAAGAACCCAAACCTAGGGGTGTTCATTGGTCCTGGACCGGACCGGACTGGACTAGACCTGACCAAACTCTCTTGACTGAAGACCAAATAAGGTTAGAAGGCGGACCGAGTACCGGACCGGCGGACCATATTATTATATTAATATTGGTCCAGTTCGGTCTGGACCAGAAAAACGAGCGGATCGGACCAGACCAAATGAACCAAAGTGGACCAAATATGATTATCATTGACATTATTTAGCATATAAAATTAGAACTCGAGAAGTTCATAGCGATCAAAATAAGAAACATTATTATCTTTTTACTAGATTTAAGTACATAATGAAACATCTTGAAATATGTCTTAAACAAAGTAAAAATAAAATCAATAATATTACAATTTTTGAGGTTCTTTTCTTATACTAGTTCGGTCCATGGTTTGGTCCGCAATCCATTCGGTTTGGTCCAGGACCGCACCAAAGACCAAAGTCGAGTAAATATGTAGACCATGGACCGGACCAAATAAAATTCAGTCTGGTCTAGTCTGGTCGGTTTGATCTGGACCGCTGAGTGAACAGCCCTACCCAAACCCTATTCTTTTAGGTCCAGTCCTCAATGCCTTTTTGTTAAGTTCCAATCCTTGGCTCGGTCCGCTCCCAAAATGGTGAAGTTAGGTCCCGGTTGAATATTTATGGATTTATAATTTTAAATAACTAATTGAGAAACTTTGTGAGGATACCAAATTTTTGAAATTCAACTGACTTTTAACAACTAGTTTATTTGACATAATGAAATTAATCAATGTAAATATATATTTGAGACTTTTTTCGAGCGACTTGGTAGTCTCCAACTTTTTAGAAACACTTTAACTTTTCTACTAAAATTAGTAAACTTTATTATGGGGCTGTTTGTCCTTACTTTTATGAAAAGTGTTTTTCCTTTTTAAAATGATTTCTTCATAAACTACTTCTTAGAAAATTTGCAAGTGTTAGACCAAATTTTTAAAAAATTGTTTTTCAATTTGTTTGATATGTTTGGCCAGTTAGTGAGCAATTTTTTGTTTTTCTTTTAAAATTACATGTACCCTAAATATTATCATTTGAATGATATTTATATTGACAAAATTTGGAAATTATATACACTCAAATATTATTTTTTGCATGGGCTAAAATCTTATGAATACAAAAAAAAACTAGAAGTAGAAGTAGAAGCAACAAATGTTGCTTCTACTTCTACTTCTAGTGGCCTAATGGGTAGTTTAGTTTTACACCTCCTAAAAAATAGTGTTTGGCCAAATTTCTCCTTTTACATTTACAAAAACACTTTTTAAACTTGGCCAAACACCCCAATAATTACTTTTAATTTTTCTACTAGAATTGGTAAACTTTATTATTTTAAGTACTTTTAACTTTTCTACTAGAATTAGTAAACTTTATTTTAAGATAATTAATCATATTTAACTTTTCTACTATAATTAGTAAACTTTAGATAAATAACTATTTTTCACTTTTAAATTAAAATCAAACATAGTTTTGAAGTGACATTTTGTTCATAATTTTTAATTTTAGACGATTGTAGCATTATTACTCTAATAAAGTACGTACACTCTACACATATATTTACAGCCATGTTATTGCAAGATTTTTATGTATTTGCATCACTTCAAATTACGAAAAATTGTATGTTTAACAACCTGGAAAGAAAAAGTGATTTTGTATTATTGAGCACACATCAAAACAAAAAAGGTAATAGAATTCGGAAAAACGGTTTTATATGATCTTAGTTTCTATGCGATTCAACCGATTTGATCTGACCCACTATATCGATCCAAAAAGAATCTCGATGTTAATAACGTTAATTAATTATCAAAAAACATATATTTTCACTTTAATCATAAGTTCCTTTTTGTAATGTTCAAGTGATTTTTTAAAGGATACAAAGGGGATTTTCGAGGGAAGGAGTATTTTTTTCGCGGAGTAGGTTGATTTTTCTAAGTTTTACGGGATTGGTTCACTTTCGAGGGTTATTTGGTATTTCATGTGAGCCGAAGTAGGAACAGAGTATCGGTGGGTTGGGGTGGTTGTTTCGAGGTTATAAGGTTGATTATTATGATAGCTTGGGTGAGGTTGATAAGGATTTATAGTTTATTAGCTTCATGAGAAAATTAGTTCATGCAATTATTTTCAAATTATGTGAAAAGATTAAAAACAAAAGTATAAGTGTGAATTGGGGAAATGAAGGAGAAATATACATAATGCACTAATAAATTATGATCACGCAATCTATCTAAAATCTCTTCAATTTTCTTTTCTTTCTTTATCATAGTTATAGTAACTTCTAAGTCTTAACATACTACTTACTCAGAGATCGTTTCAAAGAGGTAATAAGGTTGATTGTGATAATTGGGGTGAGGTTAGTTGTGTGGTAAGAGTTTATTACTTTCAAGAGAGAATTAATTAGTTCATGCACTATCTTCTACTTATCTGAAAATAATAAAAGCAAAAGCTTAAGTATGGGGAAGGAAAATGAAGGAGAAATATACACTAATAAATTATAATCACACACTCTATTTAATTTCTCTCCAAACCAAAAATATTTGATCTAATCATAGTTATAGTATTAAGTCCTGATTAGTGTACTTATTCAGAGAGGAAAATTTTAGTGTGGGTCTTGATTGTCATTCTATATTATTAGCTTAGTTTTATGAGAAAATTAGTTCATATAAGATGTTATACTTATGTGATGAAAAAAAAAATGTTTATGTGTGAGCCGAGGATAGGAGCATAGGTAGGTGTATTACTAAAAATAATGCCCCTTCATATGCAACTATATCTATTATATTTCTTTTTTTTGGATGTTCAAGTGATTTTTACAAGATACAAAAATGGGTTTCTCGAGGGAGGGAGGGAGTTAATGTACTGGTGAGTGGGCTTATTTTCTAAGGGGTAGGTTCGTTGTCGGATGTTAAGAGTGGTTCTTTCATGTGAGCTGGATGAGGAATAGGGTATATATTATCGGTGGGTTGGAGGTGGTTGTTTGAAAGGGGAATGAGATTGGTTTTGTTAGTTGGGATGTGGTTAGTTAAGTGATAAGGGTAAGAACTAAGTAAAAAAAAAAAAAAAAAGCTTAAGTGCGAAACGGGAGTAGGAGCATAGTATATTACTAATAAACAATGCCGCGTCATATACAATTAGAAATATAGATTTCTTTTGTGCCATGTTTAATTTATTTTTTACGAGATACAGAATTGTTGAGTAGGTTGATTTTCTAACGGGTAAGGTCACTTTTAGGGTAGAAGGGGTGTTTCATGTGAGCCATGGTAGGTGCATAGGTAGAGATGGTTGTTTCAAGGGGTAATGAGGCTGATTTCGTTAGTTAATTAAGGTGGTTAGTTACGTCGTAAGTGTTAGTAAGGTAGAACTAAAGTGGCTTTAAGGAGGGTGATTAGGAGATAATTTTATTAATAAGTTATCACTTGCTAAAGGGATTGTTATTTTTGTTTCGTTTTAGCAAATAATCCTATCAAAACTACTCTCCTCCCTCTATCTCAGTCAATTATTTACACGTCGCTCGAAAAAAGCCTCAAATATATATTTGCATTGATTCTTTAATAAATTTATTTTATTATTTTCTTTGTAGATTACTTCTATTATATAACATGGTTACTTTCCTTAAGTTAATATTTGATTATTTACCAGGTGTATGTGGCTTGTGGTAGCAAAGGTTACATAGACACTTTGAGCTTCGATCAAATTCATAGCAACTTGTCTAATAGTAGTGCTACATCTAACGGCACTGATTCAGCTGCAAAGGTTGCCGCTAATGGGACTATCAATAACTCAAACCCAAGCACTGCCTACGTTGGATCAACTTTCAGTCTTCTGCCCTAAAATTATGGAGGTGAAGCTTTCAAGTAAACAAAGGCTACTTACCTATCATGTATGCTAGAAATATGCGCTAATGCTAGCCTTTTATATATGTATGCTACCTTATGAGACTACTTTCATAATAACTATAAATTATAAATAATAAAATAAATAATAAAGGTGGCCTTTATATATATCTAAATTGTTATCTGCCAAATTACAATCATCTATATATACCTAGTAATATGGAGTATATAGTATACTCCCTCTGTTCCAACTATTTGTCTGCCTTTAGTTTTGGCACAAAGATTAAGGAAGGAGGAGAGCCAAATTAGTGATTTTCATGTATGATACCTGAATTTTGTTATTTTGCCTAGGTACGTAGCTGATAAATAGTTTTAATACCGCAAGTGCACGGTTGTATATGTAGCACGGTGTCGAAATCCACAAGGAGCAATTCCTAGAGTACCAATTGTTAGGATTCTTGTGTTTAGCTAAGCCGGCGATAATTGGAGGTTTGTGTAACTCTAATGAAACTAATGCTAGATAATCAAAACGATAAGATAACTAAAGAAAAAGGCAAAAGAGAACAAGTAGGAGGAAAGACGGTTTTAATCAAATACTTAAGGGGACTAGGGAGTGAATAAGCAAGCAACAATCATAACCAACTCTCCAATTTCGACAACTAGACACTCCGGGAAATTAACAAGGGAAAAACGCCTCTAGGTCGCGCTACTCCCTCCCTTCCGGGCTCAAAGTAGATCACTAGGAATCCTGACTCACCTCCGATCCCTCCCGGGTTCGTGACTCGGACCTATCCCAAATTTGGGTCTACGACCTTAGGAAACGCGCTATCTCCCAAAATACCGAACCCATGCTAAGAAGCACTAAGTACGCGATAAATTCCCGACTCTTCCAACCCCTCTCCCAAGGGTGAAGGACTACTCGGTCTCCAAGGGCACCCGCTCTAAGATACCCCTTCCGGGTTCAACCCAAATAGACAAAGATTGTAAAAGAGGGGCCAATCTACTTAGACCTAACCAATTCCCATTGGTGGACAAGGGTTTCAAATCAAACACAACTCCCAAATACAAACACAACAATCTAATCCCCTTGGTAAGACCTCACTAATCTCCGCTAAATGCCCAATTTATGGAATCGGAAAAGTTAATTACTCATGTTATAGCCTAATCACACCCTAGTAATTAGACTACTCACTAATCACTAACTAAGGCAATACAAATGGTAAAGGTTGAAACTTGGACATTAAACATGGTATTAATTTGGTAACAACAACTAAACATGCAATTAATTATAAGGAAGATGGAGTATTAACTAATTAATCTAGGATTTAAATGATCAATGTAAAAAGGAACAACCTTTGACAAAACTAATTAGAGACCCAAACTTTGATGAACAAGCAACAATTGGAAATAGCATCAACAACATAAATAAGAGAGAGATTATAAAAATAATCAATCAACAAACAACAAGATCTAAGAAGGAAATTGAAAGGAAGAACAATGGAAAATGAAAGAACAAGGAAGGAAATTATACCAACTTAGATTGCAAGAGAAAGAACTTGATTGAAATAACATAAATCAAATACCCGAATCTTGTCTTACAATCCCAAATCTTACACTAATTGTTGAAAGATTAATGATTAATTAAGGAATGATTAAATAACTTGGAGGAAAAGTTTAAGTCTCAAAACTAGGGTTCTAATATGGAATGGAATTATATGAATGAGGATTAACAAGGAGTATATATAGTATGCCCACAAAAAGCCCAACTCGCGTGATTCGAGTCCTGTGCCGGCCGACCGGCTGCCGGGCTGACGGCTGGCGTACCTCTCATAAGCTTCAAGTTGGCCTCATCTTTAACTTCTGCCGGGAGGTCGTCTGCCGGTAGCGAGCCAAATCAGCAATTGCTCAAAAACTTGTCTTCAAAATGGCTAAGTGTTGGCAAGCTGCTCTCTGAGTCTCTGCCGGTTGGCCGGCCTGCCGGTAGAGAGCCTTCCTTCAGTTAATTCTTCATTCTTTGGCACTTGTGTAGACGCCTTTGCCGGTTGGCCGGCTGCCTGCAGGAGTCTACTGCTGGAATTTCCTCTTTTCTTGTCATGCTAGCGTGGGTTTCGCTTGCTCACTCGACCCTCTACTCCGTCTTGCCTTGCCGTAGGCCATGTCCCTACATGAAACAAAGGGAAATTCTCAAATCGAGATACAATGAGTAGGAGGGACAAATATCGAGTGATAGTGGCATGAACGCGTGCCAAAATGGGGCAAAATCGATGAGAAAAACAGAGAGGGGTGATGTAAAATTACGACTCATCAGCAGCCCGAAAACTCCTCCTAATTAATCGGTGCACCAGTGTTAGATACCCGTGTCAGACACGCGTCAAATGTTTCAGACATCTATAAAGTTGTGTCTAACTTTCTTCTTTTATTTGGGGGCGTGTCCATGGTATTTGGAGACATTTTTAACACACCTTCAAAGGGTTCAAGTTGAATTTAAGCTAAGGTAAATTGTGAGGGTTGTTTTATGGTGGAATTTGGTGATGGGAAAATAACTTGAATTGGCCGGGGGCAAATGATGTTCATTAGTTGAGTAATAAGATGTGGAAAGAGATTAATAATAAGTTGAGTTATGGCTTTGGAAATGAGAATGCGTTATAATCAATGTCAAATTTTACTTTCATTTATTTAGATTTAATATCAAATATTTTTTCATAAATAAAATCATACAAATATAACTATAAAATATATATTTAAATAACATGTCTCGTGTCCTAAATTTCAAAAGGATGTCGTGTGACGTGTTCGTGTCCTGTCGTGTCCGTTTCGGTGCTACCTAGCATTTTGCACATGTTGCTTAAGTTTTTAAATTTGTTTACATTAAACATTAAAGGTTTGATTTTCAAGCACAACATGTGTAACACCCCCATATACGAGAGTACATTAACAAGGACTACCCCCGCATATAAGAGCGTTACCATCTCGGATAACCAAGGTAGTGAACATCAAATAAACAATACGAGTACCTTAATTATAAATAAAGTTTAAATGATACAACTGTCTCAAACCCAAAACTGAAAGAAAGAACAACTGTCTCAAAACATAAATTGTCTAGCTACTGTCGGCTATGCTAAGACAACTACTCGTGATGACAGCTCCCATCCACGCCCGCAAGCACACATCACCCATCAAGCATCATCACATGCTCACCATCCGTGAATGGATCACATAGTTTTTGAAACAATAAAACGGGGTCAGTCAACTGAATATAAGAATTAAGACAAAAACGGCGGGAGCAAAGATACATAAGAAGCCAATCAAATCACTCTTTCTCCAACTCCCTCTCCTTAGAAGTAACTGACTACACGGCGTACCGTCTAGCCCTGCCAGATTACCGCCGCAACGATAATCCACACCGCCAGTAGGGGACCGCAGCCGGACCCACCAAATCCCCGCTCAATGCATGAGCGAACCCAAGTCCTTAATGTGCACATCCCTCTTGGTTGAGACACCCAAGAGGCGACAATGGGGCGTGAGTCACCTCTCACAGTGACCCACTCAGCCGGAACCGTATCACAATCACAATCTCATCAGTATACAACATCGTCACAACAGCAATATATGAATATAATCAATAATCATCAAATTATCAATCATGGTCTTAGGGGTCGTCTCTAAAATTATAATCAGCCAACTGAGTAGGGAATATATTGGTATTGGATTACTTGTGTGTGATGTGGAAATAAGATAGAGTGGCAGTAATTGTGTTGTTGGCATTAATGGGTGAGTTAGTGTCGAGGGTGCAGGATGAGAGTTGAAGGGTGTATGCTTGCCTTATAGGTATGGGTGTGAACTTCGGGGACGAAATTCGTTTTAAGGAGAAAGACTATAATACTATGGATTTCTGAAAGTCAGTAGCTCGGCCGAGTTGCGTGTAGCTCGACCGAGCTGAGCTATTGACAGACTTGGTGAGTGTTTCTGATGTTTTTACAGAAGGTTCTGTCGGGTAGTAGCTCGACCGAGTCACAGTTGACTCGGCCGAGTTGGGCTAGCTCGGTCGAGCTGGGTGTAGCTCGGCCGAGCCAGCGGTCTGACGAGTTATTTGTTTCGGTCTTGTGTAATTAGTATAAAAGGGAAGGAGAATTATTAGTAAACAGTTTTAAATCATTTTTCATAAAACACACTTTATAACTTCAGGCGACGTAACTCTCTCCTCTCTTCTACACTAATCACATCAAGGCTAGGGTTATCCGATTTGGGGGTTTTTGCATCTATTTCGACGTAGATCGTAATCAGAAAGTATTCGACCCTTGTTAATCTAACTTTTTAGTTAGAATTAGTAAACCCTATTTGGGTAATTATTTGGGGATTTTTTGATGGTTGATTAGATAGTATTGTAATTGATTGTGATTGTGTTATAATAGGTGACAGATCTGTAAGGAGGACTTTTACGATCGATTGCTTGTGATTGTGTTGGATTGCTATAAGGTAGGAAATTCCTACTCAGTTAATTGTATATAGCTGTAAGACGGTATGATATGATTGTGTTGTTGGATTTATATTGTGATTGATTGATTATCGTATATGGTTGGATTGATGTTGAGATAATTGATTGATTAGTATATTGGTTCCGGCTAAGTGGGTCACTGCGAGAGGTGACTCATGCCCCATTATCGCCTCGCTGGATGTCTCGACCAGGAGGGATGTGCACATTAATGACCTCGGGTTTGCTCATAGAATGAGCGGGGATTTTGGTGGTAAGGCTGCGCTCCCCACTGGCGGTGTGGATTACCTGTTGCGGCAGGAATCTGGCAGCACTACTTGTTAGTCGGTTTGATGTGAGACCGGGAGTTGGGGAGTGATTCTGATTGTGTCTTGTATTCTGCTGCTTGTGTATAGTATCATATTATTTCATCTTGCTTTTATATTCGGTTGACTGACCCCGTTGTTGTTCTCTTTGACCTACTGTGATCCATTCGGGGATGGTGAACAGTTGACTAAGCAGGTTAGGAGCTTTTGTTGATGATGTTTGCTTTCGGGCTTATAGCCGACAGTAGTTGTTTGAGACAGTTATTGTAGCTTTTATCTTTTGGTTGGAGTTTGTTTTGAACCTTGTATCACTTAAAGATTTATCTTAATGTATTTGATTATTGTTAATTTGGTGTTCACTACCTCGGGCAACGGAGATGGTAACGCCCTTATATGCTCGGGTGGTCCTTGGTAAGGCACTCTTGTATATCGGGGTGTTATAACATTCCTTTTATCATTCTTTAAATTTTCAATAGAGCATAAATCGTAGACTAAAAATCGGAATTGCGCAATTTTTTTCTTTAAATTGATTACCTCTTTGAGATCTATAATTTTATAAACCGAATAATTCATTTGTGTATTTAAAATCGAAGTTGTGGTTGATTTGAGCTTTTGAAGTATTCATACAGAAATACCCTAGGAAACGCACGTCGACAGTTTGTTTTTTCTCAAATCGTAGATTATGACGAGGTAATCATTTTAGTACAAAAATTGACCAATTCCGAATTTCAAACTTGGAGTTATTCTTAATTGGATTTTTTGATAGTGAGAAAAAGGCGGAGAAGTAGTGATTAACTTGCATAACTTTGTGCAATTTTGAAATTAATCCTCACAACTTTCAATTGGAGTAATTTGATCTCATAAGTTACATAATAAGAGAAATTAAAGTCATTTATCAAAATCTCATGAGAAATTTCATTTATCATATCACAAAAGTAAAAATGGTTATGTTTTTATGAAAAATACAAAATAAAATTTTAAAAAATTAATCAAAAAAAAATTAGCATAAATTAGATAAAAATAACTTAAAATTTTTACGAAAATAAAACAAAAAGTATTATTTCTAATATAAAGTAAAAAAATTCTTAACTTTTTTTACAATTCTTGTAACAAATTTCAATTGCAAAATATTTTGTTAGGTAGTTGCGTTTAAATCTGAAGTCGGAATAAAATATTTTCATGACAAAAAATATAATAAAAGGGCAAAAAATATATTGTTAATTTTTTTTTTTTCAAAAAATCATGCCGAATTACATACGTATGTAAAAAAAACTGGTTTCAGTATGTAACTCGAATTATTTTTTATCTAATTTATGCTAAAAAAAATTTAACTACTTTTTAAAAAAATTATTTATTTTTCCATAAAAACATAAATATTTTTACTTTTGTTATATGATAATTTGAATTTCTCGTAAAATTTTGATAAAGGGGTTTAATTTCACTTTTTACATAAGTTATGGAGTTAAATTATTCCACTTTAAAGTTGTGGGATTAATTTCAAAATTGGACAAAGTTATGAGGGTCATTCACAAATTCCCCTGACAAAAAAGTATGTTGTGCATGAAAATTAAATATGGAGGGTAACATTTATAGAAGCTTAAAATACTGAGCACCACATAAATTTTCTGCATGATATATGGTATTTTGATGATTATTTCTGTATCTCATTCAAGTTTTTTTTTTTTTTTTTTGGGGAAAGTTAAGATATATAAAGAATCAAATAATTGGAGTTACAATGTTCACATTACACCCTCTGCTAGTCTACTTCTATTACAAACTCAAGCATTGCAACCACGTCTTATCAGACGGTCTAAATGTGCTAGAATTCTTCCTATGCAACCTAATTAGCACCTCATCGATGATCTGCTTCACTATGATGCTAGGCCTCCTGATCAGCAATTTTAGTCTAGCTTCA
>JAGPOY010004979.1:0-10550 GCA_018983105.1 Silene uniflora | reverse complement strand
AAGGTGGGCACCCCCCATGTGCTCCCCCACTCACATCTCATGGGTATTTTGTGAGAGAAAATGGTATCCGTCTTCATTTGTGACGGATATGGTGTGTCTTCAATGAGATTTTTTGTACATATATTGCGTATAATAGATGTTATTCCTCTAGAATGCTCGAGATGATATAACTTGAAAAGAAAGAGAGAATGACTGGAAAATTCAAGAGAATAAAGTGTTTGTTAAAGGAAGAAGTTAGAAACGTCTTTGTAATAAGAAAATAGAAAACTTTTACTCCCTCCCATTCACTATAATCGCAACATTTGTGTTGGGCACGATATTTAAGGAAAATTATTAAAATAAGAATAATAGAGTTGTGTGGGGTTGGTGATAGGAGAGAGGGATGAATTATTATGAGTTAAATAAAGAATTGTGGGGTCAAAACATTAAAGAAAGTAATAAAATAGTAGGAGTAAAAGAGTTGTGTGGGGTTTGGTGAGAGGAGAGAGGGATGAATAAAATAAGAGTAAAAGTTACCCAAAAAGAAAACGTTGCAATTACTTCAATAATCCGTTTCTGGAAAGTGTTGCAATTATAGTGAATAGGAGGGAGTATACAAAGAGGCCGACCTTCATTACTAAAATATAAAATTCTACAAAATCAATTTAAAGCATTCGAATTAAAAGACCATTTTATGATTAAATTTAATTTAAAGCATTCGGATTTAAAGTATTTCTAAATGTGACCATTTTATACAAAAAGGCATACCTTTGTTACTTTGTAATGAGCAAATTCTTATTTCAGGTGGCTATTTTTCGTCGGAACCTTTAGACGGGCATATGTGACCATTTTATGATTAAATGTATTCACGATGGTACAACCAGTGTTACAGACTTACAGCTTATGGTAACTCGTTTTTTAATAGTGATCACTTAGAGCTTATTGTAACTCGTTTTTTAATAGTGATCACATTTGACTGTAAAATAGTTTCAAAATTTCGTCTTATTATTCC
Organism: Silene uniflora; assembly: GCA_018983105.1. Classification (NCBI taxonomy): domain Eukaryota; kingdom Viridiplantae; phylum Streptophyta; class Magnoliopsida; order Caryophyllales; family Caryophyllaceae; genus Silene; species Silene uniflora. Next base: position 9,559 of record JAGPOY010004979.1, on the reverse strand, counting down.
AGACCAAAATAGCTAGTCTGAACCAAGGGTCCAAGACCAACGGTAAATTAAATGCTTCAAACAAGGAAGAATGGGCCTTTCATTCAAAGACAAGCATGTAATACGGAGTATATAGCATATCCATCCTCTGAGGTTGATGTGAACCGGACATGAAGATAGCCATGAGTTGAAAGGACACATACAGAGTCAGCAGACCTGAACCCAAACCAGAAATGACCCGACTCGATCCGAACTCGACCCGTTTGACCCGTTTATCGGGTGTAAGTATAAGCGGGTTTAATTTTAAATGTATGGTCGAAATCGAAATTGACCGGCCTGAATATTAGAGGTGTCCAAATGCGGGCTTGGGCCGGGCTCACGTTTAATTTTTGGCCCACGGACAAGCGGGTTCAGTGGACGGGACGGCCCATGAACAGCTCTACTGAATATGTATATAAAGTAGGATTTTTTTTGTAAAACACTACTTTTAAAAAAATCTTTTTGCGAAACACTTTCTTTAAAAAAAAGTTTGTAAAACACAGCCTTTAAAAACCAAAAAATTGCGAAACACTACTTTTTGGTTTACTTGTTATTAATAATTGACCTTCTTCCTCTTTTCTTGGTTTTTAAAATCCAAATGATAACAATTGACAAAGACGAAGAGAGTATAAGAGTAGTAACTACTTTAACTAGTACGTAGGGAAGGTAAGGAAATCTGATATTTGAAATTAATTAAAACCAAATAATTGATGATTTTCCATTTTTCCTAGGGTTCTGCCCAAAACCATGAGAAAACCCACAGAAATGCAACCAAGTTCGAGCACCCAGTTTCAATGCAAATAATTCACAAATCAAATTACATGCATGCATTGCTTCTCTTTCTTTTATTGGAAGGTCTAAATATGGTTCATTTATTAAGAGTATGTTGTATGTACACAGAAATAAATGACCTTACTAGCAGTGGCGTCCCCAGGACCTAGACGGTGGGGGTGCGAAATTTTAATGCACCTCGAGTCATCAAGTATGTTTAGGCCAATCGAAAATATAATTACACAAGTTTTAAAAGAAAACGGTGTTATACCTTGTGATCGTCCTTTTCTTTAAAATATCATCCATTTTTTCTATATACAATACAAAGTATGAGTATAATATAAACTTAAAAAACAAAATGTTCTTGTTAAAAATGCAGAACTTAAAATGTTTGGATGAGAAATCGAACCCGGGATCTCCTAACCTCAAGAATTGCACTCTACCACTAAACCAATTGAATTAATATGTACTACTATTACAGTAAATTTTCTTATATCGGGGGATGCAGCCGCACCCACTGCACCCCGTGGGGACGCCACTGCTTATTAGCTAAGTGGTTACACTAAAAATTAAATAATATTGCCCAAAACTTGTATCCTTCCAAGTTTCAATGGGTCAAGCTTTTAATTTGGTGAAGTAGAGTTTAAGAGTGGATATTATAACTTTTCTTTCGTTCTAGTTATTTGTTTGTCTTTGATTAAACTATCCCTCGCAATGAGTTCAGTTCAACTTTATTAAATTCAGTTTAATTCAGCTTTATTAAGTTCAGTTTAATTTAACTTTATAGGTTTAGTTATATTCAGTTCAATTTCATTCACTCCTGTTCAGTTCACTTCAGTTCAATTCAGCTCAAATTTTCACAACTATTATTCATACATACATACATGCCTAATAACAAGAGCAATGCAAAACTCTTATTTCAATTCCATTCTATTAAATTCAGTTCAACAAATCAGTTCCTTTCGACCGAAAAGAACAAGGCCTAACTAGTGTTTAGAACAACATTAAAGTGTACAACTAGTATTCATACATACATCCATGCCCAATAACAAGAGCAATGCAACTATGCAAGGTTGCTCTCACCATCACCCTATTAAATGCTAGTTTGGATATTACACCCATTTAAATGCAAGTATTAAACTCTATACCAATTCAATACACTCTATATAAACACACTTCCCCAAAGTTCATACTTTGCTACCTTCACTCTTTTTCTAAGTTTAGTGTTTTTTAGCAATTGGTAATAACATAAATTTGTGAAGAGGTATCAACGCTTTCGCACAACAGTAATACTCGTATCAACTACTCCGAAATTAATGGAAAGCTATTGGTTTTCTTTTATTAGTTCATTTGACATGATATTCTTTTGTAGAAAGGCTGTTTTTATTTGGAATTGCATTATAATGAGAAGCTCTGCATTTCGATTTGCTTTGAAAACTTTGAAGTCGATTTCTTTGGCCTTGGGCACCTTCATCTTCGCATTTGGTAAGCTTATACTCCGTCTTATTTGATTATTTAAGTTTTTATTCATTTGTAGAAATATTTTAAATAAACGTAGAGAATCGGTTAAGACAGTGATAGTATATTTCCTTTGTAGTCCCAAAAGTTGCATTGTTTAAACATGAAATATAAAACAATACGGAGTATATTAATATATCAAATAAATTCAATTTTTCAAGCTCAAAGTCATCTCCATGCACGTTTTTCTTTGGTGTAAATTGAACTATAGTCTATATGTGCTAATGTGATATCCGTACGGATTTGAACTTTAATCATTAAGCCTAAAACATTCGAATAAAATTGCATCGTTACTTTTAATCGAATTTGGTCAAAATGTGTTAATATCGGCCGTAAAATGACGTAAATTATAATGTGATATCTTCAAATTGAATGCTAAATTATGATGCCTTTTCGGTTTTTCGCAAAAAAAATAAAAAATGCGACATGTCCATTTTATCTATAACATTATGTTATACTCCATATTATGACAGGAGGGGTGGTAGTAGGCAGCGTTGTAGGAGCCATGAAAGGTCAAACCACCGAGACAGGGTTTTGTAGAGGGGCAGCAATAGGAACCGTGTCCGGTGCCATTGTCGCTCTTGAGCTACTCGATTCTCTCTTCAATGGCCATTTCTTATCCAAGGTATAAATATTTCTAATTTAACCCAATGTAGTAGTAAAAGTATTCTTGCAAGTCAATAAATTGGGTGCTTTATGTTTTCATTTTTCCCATGTAGTTTTTAGGTAAAATACTCTCTCCGTCACAATCACCTGTATAACTTAACTACTTAAGTGATCCGGAGTAGTATTATATAGAATGAGACCCTTTATATGTCAACTATCGACAAACCGACTCGTTTATATTTGTGATTGTACCGTTTTCCGTATATGCATGCATGCAATATATTTCATATATTTATTTACTTCATAATTGTTTTATTTAATTTTGACGTTTACATGATTTCAAATAGTGAAATCTTCTTATTCAATTCTCCGTTTGACAATAATGAATCTATAAATAAAATAATGAAAAATTAGTGACACTAAAACTTCAGAAAGTATGAATTTATGAATAAAATATTTTGTACTCCAATTCATTCGTCCTAATTATTTGTTTATCTTTAATAAAAATACCGCTTACTAAGAATCGAAAAGATAACAAATAATTGAGACTGAGAGAGTATTTGATAACGTTCTACGGAGTAACAATCACTATTTAAAAATGGAATTTAGATTACAGTTGAACTTAATTATGTGGAGCAATTATGTTTTGTATAAAATATCTAGCGGTCATTATCAATTGTTTCTTTAAACGTCTAGTATGAATTTCAATATAAAGAACAACTATACTAAATTTGGAAAATGCCAACATTCATAATGATCATAATAAATTCACAATTAGAATGTATCGTCCCATTCTCCCTACTAAGAAAGTCAGCATGGCTACAATTCTACAAACTAACAAAAGTTTGAATAGCGACCCATCTATTGTAGATACGTATGTATCGTCCCTACAAAATTGTGCAATTGCTCTAATAATGAAAGTAATTAACTCCTGTTATCTTCACCAACATATGAAAATAATTCTATAAAAATCGAGATTAGATCACGTTGACCCATTCAGAAATTACTAAGGTAACGTTCTATATATAGAATTGAAATTTTATAAACTAAATTTAACTGAACTGAACCAAACTGAAGAGAAAAAAAAGAGTTCAACTAATTATAAAATGTATTGATCGAAATCATAGGATCTTAATTAACTGAATTGTACTGAACTGAGCTGAACGGAAATGAAGTCCAGGTAGAAAAACCATAAGGCCATCAATATTTGATACCATTAACACATTAAATTTTGGATAGTACATAATAATATATTCCTTGGAGCACATAGTTTATTTTCTGACATTGTTACTGGTTTTAGGTGACTAAATGTGTAATAAATTGTTACAAACAGGTTGCTCTCTTTGGAAGTATATTCAATGGAAAAGCTTTTAGGGAATGGGTTAGCCCTGCTGTCCTCAAAGCTTACCAATGGCAAGTATGTACACACACCAATTTATTCAGAATTCCTCCGTTTCAATCATTTATTTATATACTCTTATTCTTTGTAAGAGGTATTTTAATCAAAAGATAGACAAATTATTTGGACGGAGAAGTCAATTATTGCTTAATGTAATTGTATCATCTGAATTAGTCTGATTGCTTCTTAGATCGATTCAAATGATTATTTATATCTTAAATGCACCATATTTACAGTTAGTCTCCCTCAAGATGGAAATATCGGTATTAAAATTAAAATGGGTTAGGTTCAACCCCGTTTAGATAGAGAGGAGAAACTTTTGCTATTACTTAGGCGAACAATACTAGTATTTGACTCGCTTTATCTATAAAACGAATATCTCCGTCTTAAATAAGAATTTATACTCTTTTAAAGTTTTTTTTGGTAGTGTCTAAGGACAATGTTCGATTTAAATGCCTTATAACAAAATATAATCAATTGTTTATTTAGATGAGCATGAACGAGAATGATGAAGTTTCGAGATCAGATATATACAACATTGATGAAGTTCAAGGAGTACCCCATGAGCTCATCAACAAGCTTCCTATGTTCAATTTTTGCAGTAATTCAACAATTTCTACGCACTCGGGCGTGGGATGTGCAATATGTTTACAGGTAACTAACTTTTTTTCTATCGAACAAGTCTTGCTTGTGACGTCTCATCTAATATTATACGAGCAATTTTGTAGACGGACTAATGACGAATTTGTACCCGTGTTGTATTCTTATATGTTTAGGATCTTATGGAAGGTGAAAAGGCAAGGATTTTACCTGATTGCGAGCACTTGTTTCATCTACATTGCATAGACAAATGGCTAGCGCGAAGTACTTCATGCCCTATTTGTAGAAAGAATGTTAATTTAGACTATAAATTCGATGTAAAAAGCTTTGTTAGCGATAAATAATTAAGAGTATCGAGTATTTGTGTTATATTATTGTACGATGTTTACTTTCTGAGGTAAAAGACCGAAAGAAAGTAGAAACTTGCTTTGTAATTTAATGTATTCATTTTCGATTGTAAATAGATGCAATTACATAATAATGCTTCATGTCCTCTGAAAATGGCGAGTTTTTCCATATGCTTGCGGATTTTGTGAAGTTGTAATCGGATTGAGGTTAATAGAACAACGAAACGACATTGAAGTTAAAAATCTTTAAGCAAATTAACGGGATTACAAAACTACTTTGAATATTCGTCCGGAGAAATTGTCTACCTTGGGTTATTTTCTGAATGAATAAGTAATTGGCATTCATTGGGTTTCAATGTTTCATGCCTCCGCTAGCATGTCCCCTCCCCGATTCACTACCGTGATTTCAGGCCTAAGTCGGCCATTGGGGCTTGGTTAAGATTTAGCTTCGGGCGTATCCCCTATTGTCTACTTGTCACTAATAATAATATTCACTAATAGTCCCCTCCTATATGCGCCTAATGGACACACTACATATGTTAGAAAAACCGTAATAATAATATGGAGCATATAAATACATTCGTAATACGTGTCTATTTATATGCAATAGACAAAATTATCCTCAAGCTTAAGAGCACTTTTGTCTATTGCATATAAAATAAAACGTCTAAGCATATTTTACGAGTGTATTTATATGCTCCCTAATCATTTCATAGGATAATCTTACACAATGTCCTGATTTTGGGTGGACAATTTTAGCCTTGTATTATGCTAAAATCGTTTATAGTAGGTATAAATAAAGCTTCTCAATTTATTTGTTTATTTTTTGTTAATTTTAAGTTGATTAAGAGTGGTTTGGGAGCATCGAAATAAGGTTATCTTTGACAATATCTCGGTCGAACCAGAATGCATTATTCGTCGGGTGCGAGATGTAATCCATGAAGGAGTAGGGGATAGGGTTGAGGTGCAGGCGTGGACACGACGGGGCAGGCAGCCGAGGGGCGGTGAAGAAAATATGGAGGGGTGGAGGCCATCAAGGGAGGGGTACGTCAAAATTAATGTGGATGCGAGTGTGAAGGAGGGGGAGGGCGTCGGGACCGGTGTTGTATGTCGGGATACGAGCGGTGCTGTACTATGGGGTATGTCTATTGTCCGTGCTCAAAGCTGGGATGTCCCTTTTGCTGAAGCTGTAGCGGTATTGGATGGTTTAGAGGAAGCTAACTCACGAGGCCCTACAAAGGGTGGAAGTGGAGAGTGATTGCTTGCAGGTTGTTGAAGCCATTCGGGATAGGAAGACGGGAAGGAGCATGTTCGCGCTGCTTATTGATGATATCGTTAATTTAAGTTTGCAATTTAGTACTTCTGTTATTTGGTTACATGTAGGACGTATTAATAATTGTGTAGCTCATGATCTTGCGCACTGTATTCCTCGTACTCTAGGCAAAGTCGTTTGGGAGGGTGTTCTACCACCATCGGCGAATGCGGCTGTTTCGTTTGATCGTTCTATAATTAATTAATTAATGTCTTCGGGCTTTTCCTTTCAAAAAAAAAAAAAAAAAAACGAATGTAGTTGCATGTATGCTTTTTATTGTGTAATGTTAGTTGAACAATTGTTTCTCTGATTTCTGGGGAGATTTATGTACGATCCATTTCTTCGTTTATTGTCTTATATTTTAGGATGGCGGATAGTAGAAACGATGGATATGCTGCTGTTGGGCCCTTGCTGCATCTGTGTGACTGTGTCCACTGTCCATATTAGTACAATATTGTCCATTTTCGGTCAAGCCCTCACGGATTTACTCTTGGGCTCCTTCCCAAAAGGCCTCATACTATTATATTCTCCTGACAGTTATAAAGATGATCTTTCATCTTTATTCTACCGATGTGGGACATGGTTAACACCCTAACAAATCCTCCCCTCAAACCAAGGACCATCATCTTGACTCGGACTTGACCGACATGGAGAACTTTCAACTTCCCACACCCTACAACTCCAACTTTCTTCTAGACACCCCCTTAGCATCACCAAGACTTAACCTCCCCTTAACCGACACACCATGTGTCTCCCTAGGGGTCTATTGTCCCTCCACGAGACTTCATGCTACACTTGCGTACAAAACTCTTCTGCATCCGACTGGGTTCTTCCGTCTCACGGTAACTACTGTGAGACCTATTTTGCCACCACTAAGGCCCTGTTCTTTTGGACTTAATTTCAGTTCATTTCAGTTCAGTTCAGCTCGATTCAGTTCAGTTCAGTTCAGTTCAGTTCAGTTCAGCTCTTCTCTTTACAAATTAACTCTTATTTCAGTTCAGTTCAGTTCAGTTCAGCTCCAATAAGTTCAGTTCAGTTCAGTTCAGCTCCATTAAGTTCAGTTCAATTCAGACAGATTCAGTCCAAAAGAACAGGGCCTAAGCCTCAGAGACTCGGTGGGGGTGGGCTGATGATCTTCTCTTGGATGGCCTGCCGTCTCACGGTAACTACCGCCTACCCCGTCGGGTCGCTGACGATCTTCTCTTGAAGTGTAACACCCGTCATTTTTCATATTCTCATTTAATTAATTTTTATTAATGAGATTTAGTTTTATTTATTTATTTGTCTATTTGGTTTAATATTATCTATTTAAACTCGTTTTGAATTAAATTTCTAGTCCGATTTCTAAAATGGGCCGGCTTTAATTCAAATGATCATTTGTATCACATTTTTCGAAAATCCAAGCTTGGTGTCCAAGCCATTTACGTGTGGAATCTTTGAAATAATAATCTCTTAGTTTGGTCAACCTTTTTATTTTTGGTCATTTCACTATTTTGAGCTTTACAACTATTCTAATGCTTTTCCTTCCTTTTTGTTCATTTGTGAATATTCTTAATTAGAGAAACAATCCTCTAATTGCCTTGATTAAGCCGTGAGTTTTGATGTTGTGGGCATTAGCATACTTTATATTATTGCTTACTACTTTTCTCATTATTCATTCCATTCTCTATTCACAAAAAAAATAAGAAAAAAACACTCTCTTCTATCTTTGTCTTGGAGCCGTTACACATGAAGCCTAAATCAATATTTTGTTCATCATTTTTCTACCGTAATTCAATTCTTTTTACTCATCCTAATTCAAGGGTAAGTTAATTACTCTTTCTATTCATCCTTTTATTAACATTTTATATGGTTTTTCACCATATATTTATATTGTTTTATAGGTTTGTAGAGGAATCATTTGAAGGATAACTTATTATTATTGCGGATCCAAAAACAAGGTAACACGTGATGGCTGACTCGACATTTCGTTACGTTATGAGTAGTTGCATGTATTATATTTGTTTTAATGTTTTATAAGATTTTATTGGTTGTTTACTAATTGAAATTATGAATAAAAGATATATTAATTTCTTATTTTTATATTTAATGTAATGATATTTATTTTATAACATTTAACATGATCAAGTTTATTAGAAACGAAATTGTTATATTTTTGTTATTGCGATTACTATTTCGATCGATTGGTCTTAGTTTTATAAACCCATTATGAAATGTGTAAAAGTTGTAAATTGTGATGTTATAAGTTTATTATGATAATCTTTTTTTCTCTTGAAAATTAGTATTGGCCGAGACTATGTTATAGAGTGTGTCGAAATTTCTATGTATTGTTCATATGTATGTATTTAATAAAGTTTCAGCACTTTGCCAAATCTGTCCGTCGTCTTGTACAATTTATTTCTCCATCTTAACGTGTCCGTCTTCAAAAATGTTGAAAAAAGACTCATGTTTATTTCAAGTCTACAATCTATATTTAAAATTTCTTTTTTTTTTCAACGTGTCATTTGTTCACAATAAATTGTTTATGAACAGTGCGCTGTAATACTCGCGAAACGGGTAGTAGTTCAAAGAATGACTTGTAAAACTATTTTATCCTTTGAAACAACAATTGACCTTTTTCTTAATTAGACATTGAAGAGTCTAGATGATATTAGAATTTTACTTTACCTCAAAATGATTTGTTAAACTCGTTTTATGAACTGATACTTTTTGCGCGACGATTTCTGTCAGACTTTAAAGATCGGTTTATTTTTTTTGGTAGAATGTAAAAATTCTCATTAAGCCCAATAATAGTTGTTACACACACCATCAGTCAATACATAGTCATCCTCCCTACACTTCACTCAATCTGAAATCACATTACACATGACTTAAGTTCCTACTACAAAGCCACTGTTTTTGACTAAGCGTACAATTTTGTATATTAAGTACACCAATTCTATACTTCACATTCTCTTGCACACGTCTCAGTAACAGATTAGGGCTAAG
>JAGPOY010004978.1:0-19811 GCA_018983105.1 Silene uniflora | reverse complement strand
TTCTTCTGTTAAATCTGTGGTGCCACCACCACCACCACCTGCACCTCCACGAGCAACACAAGGATCAGGCCGTGGTGCCGTTCCTGGACCACCTCCTCCGCCTGCACCAAAGGGACCTGGTGCACCACCTCCACCTCCACTGTCTACTGGAAGGGGAAGGGCTTTAGGGCTGGGAAGCAGAAGTAGAGGCGCTGCTTCAATTTCTATTGCTCCAAAGAAAGCTTCATTGAAACCCTTGCATTGGGTAAAAGTTACTCGAGCAATACAGGGTAGTTTATGGGCTGATAATCAAAAACAGGAAAGTCAATCAAGGTATGTATCACACGCCACTTGCACTTTAGTTTTAGTGTTTGAAATCTTTAAATATTAGTTGTCGTCGACCTGGATGAACTAGTTTATTGTCCAGTTTCATACTCTTATCTGGTGTTCGCTTCTCTTTTGCTTTTGCTTATAGAAGTTGTCTCTCAGTGAGGGAGAGTATGTCAGTCAACTTTTTAATGAAGTATTTATGTCGCCTGTTACTTGACTGGTGTGGCTTTGGAATTAAGCCAAGTCTCTATCCAACTGATTGAAACACATGCTCTAAAAAAATTGTCACACTGTCTATTTATGTACATTTTCTTTGTTTTTCTGGATATTTTAACGTACTTGTGAAACAAAGACGTCTAAATATTGAAGTTGGGTTTGCCAACATGTTGCTTCAGTGCTCCAGAGATAGATATCTCAGAACTCGAGACTTTGTTCTCAGCTGGTACTGATGCAAGCGGTGGAGCTAAAGTAGGTGTTCGGCGCGGCCCTAACATTAATAAGCCAGAAAAAGTACAGCTGGTAAGTAATGTTTAACTATAAGCATTTAATTTTGTGCTTGCTTATTTGCATTTCCTTGTTTTCACATCGAAGACCCCACCCATATAAGATTCTGTCCTTTGACTAACACGTGTACTACTGTAGTACTACTAGTTGCATACTTGCATTGTACATTTCCTATCTACCGTGGACCTTATATCTTTTATTCTTTCCTGGTACGGTGATACTCTTAGGATATTATTTCTTGTTATAGGGGAAATCAGAAAGGATTGGGGAGGGAGGGAAGAGATCATTGTCTAAAGTTACTTGTTTGGGTAGAAGGTTGAAGGAGCGAAATGGGAGGGATTGATAGTTCATTTTTTCCTCCCTCTGTAATATACCCAGTCCCTGCCCCATGTGAAAGACTTGAAGGGAAAATGGAGCCTCACTCTTTCCCATTCGCTTTCTCCCTCTCCTCAATTTCTATCCACCATTGCTCTCTGCACAATGTGTTAGTGTTGCCTTATTAAGGTTTGTCTTATAAGAGTTGATTTGTTTTTTTCTGTTTATGTCCCCTTTTCTTAAATATTAGTCTGAGGGCTGTCCCATCGTTCCCGTATTTTATACTAAGTAATCTGTAATAGGTGGTGCTTTGGCTCAGTATCCCAGACGATAGAATATCTTAGCTATAGGGAACTCTACCACTATCATTAGAAATGGCTGACACGTTTTCAACGGATAGTATCAGAAAATAAGACACTAAGCATTTCCCCTTTTGTCGGAGAGGTAAAGAAACTATTGGTAGTAGACATTTTTTGTTCTGTTTGATTGTGACACATGGGACAAATATTTTTTTCCCAGACAATTTATGAAACTTTGTAGCCCAAGTTTACTTATGTTTGTTTGGGCCTCCATCAGTGCTAAGCCTATCTCAGACAAGACAGCTTCAAAGTTGAGATTGACTCCTAGCATATTAGGAGGGGAAGTAGAGGTATGGGATTACTCCTCCATTGCGTTGGAGGCTGGAAATCAGAACCTGAAAAAGTGTATCACTAGACAAAATCAATATCGTATGTCCAGCCTTTCCCAACTCCCAAGTGCTATCATTGTGACCACAGTTGTTGCCCAATGTCAATTTCATAACTCAGTTATGTTGTTATTTGTCTTGTTATTAAGTGAGACACTTAGCTGAATTGCCATTGATGTTTCATAATGGTTAGAAGAACCAAACTTTGTACCCATCCCCTCAGCTCCTCAAGTTTATCACTTGATATTTATAAGAGGAAATGTTTTAGGTTACATAGTATTTTTTGTTTCTGATCACTTTGTTTAGATGTTTAATATTGTTATCTAGTAATTGATTTTTCTTGTATTCCCTCTTACCTTGTATCGATATATCAAGAGATTATCAAATTTGGTGTTCTCTTACTGCTGCCTACATTCTTCCTTTGTTCTTTGCAGGTTGATTTGCGCAGAGCAAATAACTGTGAAATAATGCTCACGAAAATAAAGATTCCTCTTCCAGATATGATGGTAAAGCTCCCTCTTATTTTCGGGTAGCAGAATAACTGAACAATTAGTTTGGATAACTTTTGTTAGGTGTAAAGAGTTGTATTTTTGGATATATGACTTCATTAATGCTTCCTGCTTTATTCATTGTTGCTTTCACCATTAGTTCTGCATTCATATTAGCTTCATCCTGTAAATTCTGGTTAAATTTACCGATCAGCCCTTGTTGTAGCTGCTTGAATAATATAATGTTTATGTGAGATGAGATATTGCAATGCAAAGAAGCTATAAATGATGGTTTGGTGTGAACTGTAGATTGATATAGATTTTATTGCTAATCCGTTATCACCCCTTTTCTACTATCTGAAAAGTATTTTACTTGTTGACTGATTTATGCAGAGTGCTGTCCTTGCACTGGATTCCTCAGCATTGGATATCGATCAAGTTGAGAATCTGATAAAATTTTGCCCTACAAAAGAGGAAATGGAGATGTTGAAGGTATTCATATTCTGGCTCTCCATGCTTAAAAATATCGGTGACTCTTTGTGATGTTGAGATGATTTAATCCAGTAATCCAGTTCCTAGTTCTGAATTTGAGTTCGGATACCTGTAAACTGGGGAAGTGTGCGGAATTTTCAAAATCAAACCCTTATGCAGTTGTGATCCTTTTCATAAGCTTATCCACAACGCCCGAAAAAGTATTTGGACCCAACATGTATTTATAAAGCTGTCTTTCATCACAGAAAAATGTGTCCTAAGGTTTAAGTTGATTGGTCTTAGGTTAGAGCAATGAGCTTATCAGGGTTCTGTATTTTTGACATCCGTAACTTTTGGGTGGGTGATAGTGGAAGCAAATATAGGAAGTAGATGGTGGTCAACCACCTGTGTTACCACATGCAATCTCATACTCTCATATTCTCTCTCTGTGGTTTAAGTTGGCTTTTGGACCGATTTTTTATGTAAGAATGTGCGCAACTGAGCAAGGAAGTCCTACATTTCTCCAACACGCAAAGTATGCCTAAAAGTAAGCTCAAACTATTGGCTGGGGTTGATTGAAATGGAATATGTAAACTAAGTAAGGTGACAGAGAGTATGATTTTTTTTTTTAAAGTAATTTGTATGATTGTATCATCACAAAAGTAGTTTCGACTTTGGACTCCGGAGGCTTATCTTGTAACTGTTTGTAGTAAAATTGGCAAGGCAATGTTTTCATTTATTAAAGCTATTCTTTATGTACTATGTAATTAAATTTCTTATTATGGAACGACTTTGATTTTTGGTTAAAACAATCTTTCTTGTTGCTGTGTTCTATGATTTCCTGACTTTTCTTTTACAGAATTATAATGGGGACAAAGCAATGCTCGGTAAATGCGAACAGGTAGTTTTCTTAGACTCCGACTTTTCAGCATGCTGTGCTACAAAGATATATCATCAATTCTGACACAATGCTTTCATCACGACCATTTCAGTTTTTCCTAGAGCTGATGAAGGTTCCGCGAGTTGAGTCGAAATTACGAGTTTTTGCCTTTAAAATAACATTTTCAACTCAGGTACGGAGTATAAGATAATATTTTTTTCACTTGCCAAGCAGCTGTGCTCAGTATTTAATTTTTGATGTTATGATTGGTTGATGACAACTGCCTGTCAATGATGCAGGTCAGTGATTTTAAAGGAAACTTGGATACCATCAATGCTGCTTCTCGAGAGGTTCTTATCAACTCCTGAAACGATATATAATGACTTTTGTTGTTCTTTGTTGTATTTAGACTGATTCTAGCATACACTTGTAGGTTAGAGAATCTGTAAAGCTGAGGCAAATAATGCAAACAATACTTACTCTAGGAAATGCGTTGAATCAAGGAACTGCAAGAGGTATGGTGTTCTTGATATCATTTTCACGAAAGATAATGTTTGACTCGAAATCACTTCTCAAAGTGCTTAAACAAGTCTTGTGTATCAGGTTCTGCTGTTGGATTCAAGCTAGACAGCCTTCTTAAACTGTCTGATACGCGTGCAAGGAACAACAAAATGACCTTGATGCATTACTTGTGCAAGGTATGTAGTTGTTACAAATTAAAGAACCACGGCTCTGAACACAATTTACAATTTGAGCAATAGTCAATCTAGTTCATATATACACTTTCTTGCCGCTTGAATTTTTTTGGTGACACGGGTCTCTGTCTTGGCCAAATTCAAATTTCAAAGATACATTTTGACTCTTGAAGCTTTATAAAGTTGTCCGAGGGATATGATTGGTATGATTGGTGATTCTGTTGGTCGACACTAGGGGACTGAGAATGAGATGAGTGATGGAGTACTTGTATATTCTAACTAATGGTGGCCTGTTGTTAAAGAAATAAAAGCTCACACTGTTAAAAAAAAAAAGTGTATTTGTAACTCACAATCGGATGTGACATTTAAGCACGTAATTGAATGTTGTAGTAGATGTATTTGTTCTGGTTGTTGATGATGTACGTGATTTGAATTAGTTGCTGTTTTTATGCCATTTTAATTTAGGTTAACAGAAGAACTACTCGTTTCTTGGTTTTGCTTAATGAATGCGTCTTCTTTTCATTATTATTTTGATGTGGATACTGATTTGGTGCTAATGTTCAGCTTCTAGCCGAAAAGTTGTCAGAGCTATTAGATTTTGACAAGGATTTAGTGCACTTGGAAGCTGCTTCTAAGGTACGCAATCTCCCATTACTTCTGCTTCTGCAATAATGTCTTATCTAAGCCTGTTCTAAATCATCAATGTTTTTGGTCGTATGTTGCACCTATCAACCAGATTCAACTAAAATCTTTAGCCGAAGAAATGCAAGCCGTGAGCAAAGGTCTTGAAAAGGTTGAGATAGAGCTTGCTGTTTCAGAAAATGATGGGATTATTTCTGCAGGCTTCCGGAAGGTAAGGGAATCACTTGATCATTGTTAACTTTTTTAAACTTCGTACTGTTGGTTAAATACTGTTATTTGGTGTTCGCTAGGGTCAATTTTTCGTAGTTTTGTTTTTGCTGTTCTTAAAAGAAGTGGATAATCCTGTCTTGATGTTTGATGGAGTAACTGATATTATCTTATGTAGGCGTTGAAAGAATTCTTGCTTACAGCTGAAGCTGAAGTCAGATCTCTTACCTCCTTGTATTCGGAAGTGGTAGGTTCTCTAAAATTAAACCCGCTGTCATTTCCATGGTGTTCTTTTACTTTTGTTTACTTCCATTTTCAAATCTGACTTTACAGGGAAGAAATGCGGATGCTCTTTGCCAATACTTTGGGGAAGATCCAGCTCGATGTCCATTTGAGCAAGGTTTGATTCAAATATCGTTCTGACAGTAGTAATCTTTTTCTTTTCTTCTTATTAATAGACAGTCACTACCTGTTATTTGCTTTATCCGTAAGGAAACTGGGAAACCCGGCAGCATGAGTCCACATGGTCCCCGTGTATCTCCATTACCTGGGCTCAGGGTAGAAGTTTTGGTTAATGCTACGACTATTGATTAATTCTTATGAAATTGACGTTAAAATTAAAAATATGTAATGATCTTAGTAGCTAACTCCCTTTTCTTCAATTAAACTTCATTATTATTTTACCCTTCCATTTCATTATGGTATTTGTACCCGGAGCAAAATGGAGAATTCCGAAGAATCGGAAGGAACAATTAATTATCTGTTTCTCTATTCTGCAGTTACTCAAATCTTGTTCGTCTTCGTGAAACTGTTCAACAAGTCCAAAGAAGAGAATGCCCAACAAGCAGAAGCTGAGAGGAAGAAACTGGAAAAAGAAGCCATGAAAGAAAAATCAGCAGGCACTACTGCTAAAAGGGAAGTCGACAGGTCCAAAATCAAAGCCCCAATTAGGAAACAAACGAGTTGATATATACAGGCAATATGATATACTTAGTGAAATATCCTTCTCCAGCTGAGGGTCAGGTGAAGAACCTCGGGTGTCTAATCCATACATGACCGATTCCAACTGCGTGTTGGAGATACACAGTCAATTCTGAGCTTTCTGTATAGACATCTCGGAATTCAAGGGCGAGTCTGACTGACTGAGTCCGTCGAGGCAGCAAATAGAAATTATAGGCCTTCTTGCAGGCTTCTGGGAATGTTTCCAGGCTTTTAATTCTGCACACACATTGCACCGTCAAAGATCAAAGATGCTTTGTATAGTTTTATGACTTGCTGTGTATTTCAGAATCAGAATTAGCCTAGTAAGCAAAACTGTAAATGTTCTCATTTCGTTGATTCCTCGTCGTCTTTTCCGTCTCTTGGCTGCTCGTGGGCTTCTGTTGAAAGAGTTCAATCCCATCTAAATGTTACATTGCCCTATCGAAATTTACTTGTTCCATATGATCAGACACCATACCAGAAACAAGAAACTTGGTTAACTTACCAGTCAGACTGCCAGAGAGTGATCAACGAACGTGATTGTTGCATTAGTAACCATGTGATGCATAAAATCACGAAATAGTATAAGCACATTCTCTAATTCAAGTGGTTCTTTACGTTTGACCAAGGAGGAGCACAACTTCGTAAATAGTGTTAGCTAATATTCACAATTTTTTTATTTCAGCTTTTCCCAACCAAAGTCGTAAAACATAACTAATTATGAAAATACATTAGTATATTTGGTTTGTTATTAACATGTCTTTCATAAAAATTACTCACTATTATCAATTGCCCGATACATATTTACATTTATGGTCTAAAGAAATCACAAATTTGAACATCACAATTTTTTTTAAGACGGGTTTATTTGTCTTAAATTTAAAACGGTCAAATCTACTTTGGCATTGAGATAAAAGCAGAATGCCTAATAAGGACTAACAAAATATTTGCAGATATTCGTCATCTATTTGACTACATGAGAGACTATTTGACCGTTTTAATCTTAAAGACGGACTCGGCGACCAACTGTTTTAACATTAGTTTACATCCAAAATTTGCATCCTCAGTTCATATACTCTTGAGTCTTGACTAATAGATTGTCCTCTTTCTCTATCGAAAAATCGCAGGAAAAAACCGCCAAAACCCTAGAAATTCGAAGAAGAATTAGCTATTAATCGCAAGAAATACAAATCAAAACTGGTAATTCCTTCCTCTTTCTCATATATCAAGTTCAATTTTATTTGTATAATTATTGTTGATTTAATTATTTCAGTATGTAATTGTAGCTCTATGCCTCTACGTATCCCCAAATTCCCCTATTTTTGAGTGTTTAGGGTTTCACAATCGGATTACGCCATTATGTTGTCGGTTCTTTGCAATTGAGCTTGTTGTGAGCATGCTTTGGTGATAATGTGTGTAGGTTTGTTTAGTTTTGATCTTTAGAAGATGCCGATTACGGGTCGGTTTATTGCAAACAAGCTTGTTGTGTTAATGCTTCACATTATGAGAAGTTTGGGGATAATTTGGTTAGGTTTTTGAGTTTTGATCTTTAGAAAGCTGTGGATTATGGAGTCGGTTTAATGCAATTGAGTTTGTTCTGATCATGCTTCACATCTTAGGAGTTTGGGGATAATGTGTTTAGGTTTGTTGGGCTTTGATCTTTAGAAAGCTGCGGTTAGTCGTAATTGGAGCTACATATACTCCCTCTGCCTCAACAGGTTTTATAGAGTTGAACTTTTGTTCTGAGCGAGATTTTGGAAAAACGTAAAGAATTAGTTGAGTCAGCGAGAGTAATACTGTGTAGATGCTTGGATGTTGGGATACTGTGTTTTGTGGGTTAGGGTGTGGCCGTCTGGGCAATGGGGATAAGGTCCGACCGAGTGTTGGGAGTATGCTGATAATGTGCTGTCCAAGAATATTTTCGTGGTTGTGTAGCAAAGTTTTTTTTATCAAAACTCTTTATTGTACTGTTAATCAGGTGTGAGTTAATGCTTTGATTCCGGGGTTGAAGTAGATTATCTGTTATGAAAGGTAGGTTATGGTGTTTCTGGCAGAATGGTGCGGATTCAGCAATTCTCTCAGTCTTAAAAATTGACAGTAGAACTAAGATATACAGGGACCTAAGTTGTACAAAGGAACACTAATACCATTTTTGATTTTTCTAAATTTCAAAGACGCTTAGTATTCTACAGCGTGTGGTCAGCTTCTCATGAGTGTCATCTCTGCGAGTGAGAGACATAATTGGTGAAGAATTAATCATTTCAAAGACATAAGTTGTAATGCGATATATGATATTGATGGTCATGGGTGAAGAAACACTAATAACGTTTTTTAATCATGACTTTATTCATATGTTAACGAATTATAAGTTTTTTAGTTGGAATAATCTAATATTCTTGTTTTCTGCAGCCATTTTTAGGTGTTTCAGTGTCGTTTATTACTGCAAAATTTAATTATGGATCGTCCGCCGCATGATTATGCTGCTGCAATGGCGTTTGCTCAGCAGCATCAGCAACAGCAACAGCAGGCTGGAAATTTGCCAGGACAGCAATTTCCATTTCCTTCACAGCATCAACAATTTCCTCCGTCAGTCCATGGTCCTCCTTTCCTACCTCCACACCCATCTGGTCAACAGTATCCATTTCCACGTCAGCAGCAACCACAATCACTTCATCCTCATCCTTCCCATCCGCATCTTCTTCATCATCAGCAACAACAACCTGGCCCATCTTTTCCTCCTCATGGGCCACCTCACATGGGTCCCCCTTTTCCTGGGGGACCATATGATTCTGCACCGCCTCCAGTTCCTCCACCTCACGATCCAGAGTTGCACAAGCGTATTGACAAGCTAGTGGAGTATGTTGCCAAAAATGGCCGAGAGTTTGAAGCAATAGTACGCGAAAAAGAACATGGCAACCCAGCTTATAGTTTCTTGTTTGGTGGTGATGGTCATGGATACTACCGCTATAAGGTCTATTTATTTACGCGGCCACCAGGCCCTTTCGGTGGCCCTTTCCCTTCTGGTATGCCTGTTATGCATCCACCACCCATGAACCCTGCTGGTGTTTCAGGGCCCATGATGGGTGCTCCACAAATGCATCAACCTACATTCCCTCATTTTTACGATCAGCAACAACCTCATAGTCAGCCTTATGTCGGTCATGCTCGGCCCGATTATGACCGCTCACCGAACATGTTGAGAGGTCTTTCTGGTCCACTTCCTTATGATGTTGCCATGGAATTGAACAATGTGCTTGTAAACCTATCTGGTACAAAGGAATCCATCAAAAGTGCTAAAGCATGGTTCATGCAAAGGTCTGCTTTTGCACCTGCTTTAGCTGAAGCATTGAGAGATAGGATCTTCGCTTTGGATGATTCTGAGAAGCAGCTGCACATAGTCTATCTTGCTAATGACATTCTCTTTGACAGGTATACTTTACTTTCAAGTTGCTGTATTAATTGATGAGCAATTCTCTGTTTCTTCCCGAAGGAATCATGGGCGATCTTGTTTGCAAATTTTTCATTCCATTCTTGTTCTTTGCTGGTGTATACGAGTAAAATTTATGACCTCATGTTGACAAGAATACTGTGCTACAGTTTTCATTTGCTCATAATTTAAAGGTGTAACTCATTCAGCCTCGTAGAATTTTAAAACAGTGAACTTCTCTTGCATTAACGAGTATTTTATCTCTGTGTTGTTTTCATCCCTTCATCAATTACTAATACCTAGCCAAGTCGTGTTGTAATCTCATTAAGCACCTCACACATTTGCCAATGCCAAGTAAACCTCCCTGAGTAAATGCTACTGCCGTACTGAACCTTATGTGATCTGTGATTTTTGTCTGCTATTCTCTATTCTCTTTTACGTTTATATTTCTCTTCTTGACCATTTGTTAGCTGATTTACAGCTTCCAACGACGTGTCAATCCTCACGAACTTGATAATGAGGCTCTTGCTTTTAAACCTGTCTTGGGCGCAATGCTGGCTAGGATTTACCATCATCCACAAAATAAAGATGAAAATCAGTCTCGTTTGCAGAAGATTGTCCAATTTTGGGCATCAAAAGAAGTATATGACCAAGAAACAATTCAAGCACTCGAAGGTGAAATGCTTGCCGGACCATCGGCAAATTCTTTCTTGGGGAAGCCAAATGAGTTGCCTGGTACATCTGTTGATCCTTCAGGTACTAGTCGGAAGAAAACTCTTTATCCTTGTCCGCTTTTATTTATTTATTCGAATCCCTTGATAGACAGTAGAGTTTAACTTTCTAACGGAGGCAAAGATTCTCAATTCCTAGGCTTGGGGTATTTGATATCGACCTTATATGTCACCGTCTCACTACTTAACCAGGATTGTGGGGTTGCCCTTTGTGGGATTCTTACTGTATTGTTTAAAAGTTTCACCTTTTGACATTCAACTGAATTTAAGTCTTTGAATTCCGTTGATTTTTTGTTGCAGGAGTACCTCACCAAACAGGAATCGGTAATCTTCCACATTGGCAACAGAACAAACAAAATTCTCTACTTAACCAGGATCAACCCGATCGGCACGGCCCTCCACTTCCATCCATGATTCCTGGTCAACAGTTTCTTTCACATACAATGCCTCCTGTTGTATTTCCAGGATCCATCCCATTAACTTCTGCTGTACCCCCGCTAAACCAACAACACTCTCCAAATATGCTACAACAACCAGCAACTAATGTCGGTGAAAAACTACCCACTTACCCTTTGTTTCCTCCAGGGCTCATTCCTGGAATGGTTAAGAAACAACAGATAGGAAGTGGCGTGCCGTATTCTCCAATGAGCCCACTAGACATTCCCACTGTCATACCTCCATCTGATACCCCTGAATCTGAACTTTTGGAGCGCGTTTCCAAGTTCTTCAAGGAGATAGGAGAGGTAAACCCTTCGGAGGGGCCCATGAATGGGTCCGAAGGAAGATATGAAGATGATTATGAGAGACAATCTCCAGTGCGGAAGGGAGGAGCTTGTATTCCCCCACCAGCTAACTTGCAATCAGGTACAGACACAGAACCAGCATCGTTTGGGTCAGGCAGGTTAGGGCTTGGAGCAAGTTCGGCCTCTAACGAGGGTAGCCAATATGATGATGTTTACAGTAGTTATCGCAAGAATCGAAGCACCAACTACCATACCTCAATGAGCGTTAGAGCTGCAGCGAAATGAGGCAAAGTAGAGAAATTCCAACCCAAGGTTTGAGTTATTTTGTTCGACCTCTAACGAGGGTAGCCAATATGATGATGTTTACAGTAGTTATCGCAAGAATCGAAGCACCAACTACCATACCTCAATGAGCGTTAGAGCTGCAGCGAAATGAGGCAAAGTAGAGAAATTCCAACCCAAGGTTTGAGTTATTTTGTTAGATCTCATTCTCGCTTTTAAATGTCTCCGCTTTTATCTCTTCCTAGGGCATTAATCTTTTTTGCAGAATCATGTATGTTGGATTCCCATGTACTAATCCTATGATTTCAAGTACAGAAGCAAAACATTCCCTAAATTTTATTTCTCGTCACTCTTTTCTTCATCGTCTTTCTTTTGGTCTCGTCAAATCCCTTCCATCCATAAGTTTTTTTTCCCTTTCTCTGTTTTGTACCGTCATCCTTATCTCCCCTGTTTCATTCTACATGGTATGAAGTTAACCACTCGAGTTTTGCAATAATTATTCAACCAAATTCGGCACAAATGTACTCGATCAAAGTAATTGCCAAAACTTTGGAATTTTTGTGCAATGCATTGAGATTAAAAATCAAGGATATATTAAATTCATTTTACTCTCCTTACCATTTTCCAAAATTTAGAAACCTTGAAAGTTTGTGTGAACGAACATACGTGATTATATAAAACAAAGAAAACACAACTGAAATCCGTATTAAACCCGTATCAGGTTTCATTACAATGACCGACAAAAAAAAAACTTTCATTACAATGAAAGTAACAGTGTTGTACATCATAGCTTCGTAAGGGATATCCTTGATAATCGGTATTGGTTCCAAAATAGTATGCCGCTAGGAACGTTGTTGTTGCGACGTTTATATACTTGATGTTGAGCTCCGTTAAATTTAGCCTCTCTTGTTCCACCACTCGCCCTATCGTACCAGTAAAGTGTAGTATCCAGACGATGCCTGATTAGAACCTCATCGGACTCACTTCGACAGGTGATTGGGACCACTCCCCCTGAGAAGTCGTCTGAAATCGGAATGCTTAAGAACTTGAACCATGAATCCTGAACCCCATACTCTTTCATCACCCAAATATCAAAACGAGAGTCAACTCGATTCTCAAATAATGTGAACAAACACTCATCGAAAACCCCGAAATCAAGAAGGGAGTTCTTGTGTGTGGGATCGTAACGGTACTGAGGCAATAGCATGTTATCAGTCCACTTCATTTTTCAAACATCAAAGCAACCGATACTTGCTTTCGTTGATGGGTTCTTGAATATCCAATGCAGCAAATGATTATTGACTAGGGCAGCACCTTCGTGCCTTTCTTCCATTGAATCCTCCGGAACTCCTATATCTGGTACCGTCCATTTGCAGGTATTCAAGCTGTAAACCCTGGTGAATCGGTTAACAATACCAGATTCATCATATTCATCTGAAACTGCGACAATTTTGTAGTCGAAATTCAGATGGTCAATGCAAACCCAAGACGAAGAAGACCTGGGTGTCTTTTAGCAGGAAGGAGAGGGGTGTACTTGGACATGCGGATGTAAGGGTTATGCACAGCAAAGTAATGCGTAAAGGGAACGACAAATACGCAAACCCAGCCATTGCAGGAGCCTACAATGGAGACTGAGCCTCTATTGCAATTGAAATCAGAGAAGGGGATGAAGGTGCAACTGGAGTTGAGGTCGTAGCAGGATATGAGGCGATCTTTCGGCAGGATTACGAGGTCATATTGGTCAGTGGAGGGTGACTGATGACGGTGGTAGAGTTTGATGAATTCGCGAGATGAGATTGCAGCTTGAAAGGATTAGAGACGGATTTGAAACGGACAAGGAATTTGGCAGGTAATCTTGGCAGGATTTCTACAAATATTAGATTCATATCCAAACTCGCCATACTGTTATAATGATAAGATTTAGAAGGGAGAAATTCATGATAATTATATAAACGACAATACTCTAAACCCTAGACAGTAGCCACCGTAACTCGTAACCTAACCCTAATTCCTCTAACATATTAGCAAGGGATCAAAAGGTTAATGAAATATGCGTGTCTGCTGTCTTCCGGGTACAATTTAGGGGTTTGAGAAAATTATTGAGCTGAATTTGCTTCTCAGGCTAATTCCAAGAATCGGAAAGGTTCGACATTCATGACAGTCGAATCAAAACCTTGTCGGAGCTTCGACACCAAGCATCAGCAGGCAGGTAATTTATTTGCCTGGACAGCAATTCCCATTCCCTCCACAGCAACTTTCTACATCGACAACAGGCAGGCAGATAATCTCGGATTATTCCAGGAATTCAGAATTATGACCTGGGAGTTTTTTGGAGCAATGCAAATTTGAGCCAAAAATCAAGAATGTATTATCGGATTATTCTCGTTAAATTTTCTATATTTTGGAAATTGTGTGAATAAATGCAATCAATGTTCCAAAATGAACAAAGCACAACACAACACTGAAATTCATTTCCAGAACACTGAAAAAACGACTCGATCAATCCTTCATATGCTTATCTTTGATTAAAAACTATGTCACAATGAATAAATGATTGAATGAAGCGAGTATTTAACAGCGCGGTGCATATTCTTCCACCGGCTAGTGGCGGCTACCAGTCTAGATATTGGTTCTGAAATCGCATGCTACGAGGAATATCAACAATGCTCTTGCTACATGTATGTACTTGATGATTTCCAAAATCTGGTGCTCCATTAAATTTAGCCGCTCTCATTCCACCATTCGCTGTGTTGTACCAGTATAGTCTACTACACCGTCGCTGCCTGATGAGAACCTCACCCGACCTAGCGCGATGAGTAATTGGGACCATTCCTCCTACGAACTCATCTGAGATCGGAATGCTTAAGAACTTGAACCAGGAATCCTGAACCCCATAGTCTTTCATCACCAAAAAATCAAACCTAGAGTCAACTTGATTCTCGAATAATGAAAACAAACACTCATCAAAAACAACGAAATCAAGGAGGGAAGGCCTCTTGTTTGGATCGTAATAGTATCGAGGCAATAGCACATCATATGTCCACTTCATTTGACAAATATCGAAGCAACCGATCTTTGCTTCGCTTGACGGGTTCTTGAATATCCAATGCAGCAAATGATCATCGATTAAAGCGCCATCTTGCCTTCCTTCCATAGAATCCCCCGGACCTCTGATATCAATTGCGTTCCATTTGCAGGTATTCAAGCTGTAAACCCTGGTGAATCGGTTAACAACACCAGATTCATCATATTCATCGGAAACTGCAACGATTTTATAGTCGAAATTCAGATGGTCAAATGCAAACCCAAGACGAAAACCCGGTTGTCTTTTAGCAACAGGGAGAGGATCGTAGTGGTCCATGTGGGTGTAAGGGTTATGGACGACAAAGAAATAACCATATGACCATATCTATCGACAAATACGCAAAACAAGCCATTGGAGGATCCTACAATGGAGACTAAACCTCCATTGGAATTGAACTCATCAATGGGGATGGAGGTGCAACTGGAGTTGAGGTCGTACCTCGATATGAAGATATCATCCTGGAGGATTAAGAGGTCATTTTTGTCAGAGGAGAGTAGAGTTTTGCGAATTCGCGAGGTGAGATTGCAGATTGGTACGATTTAGAGACGGATTTGAAACGGATTAGGGATTTGGCGGGTAATCTAGGAAGGATTTCTACTACTATTAGATCCATATCCAAAGTAGTCGACATAGTGTGATGAAAACTCAAAAGGTCAATGAAATCGGACAGTCTACCAAATAGAATATTATAAAGGCTTAAATATAAGAAATACCGTCCTTTCAAACGATACAAGAATTTTTCCAAAATTAAATTGGTCATCCCCATCGGATCCCAGACCCCAAGCTTCTTACATGCCAAACCCACGTGTTAATGTGTTAAGATTTATGACAATATGAAAAATGAAACTTCCTTTCTCCGAAGTACATCCCTAACCTCTCTGCAAAAAAATATTACGAGGTGCCTCTTCGAATAGCTCGAAAGACACCCCTTCGCAAAAACAAATTAATAGTCAACTCCAATGTTTTTCGAAGGTGATTGGTTTCAAATTTCCACAGACTACGGAGTATAGTGTAAGACGGTTTAGATCGTGAGACGGCCCACTTTTGTAAAAATGTTGTTCATTTATTAGGGGTGCTGATTTTCGCAGTACACATTTTATAACTCATCGCAGTACTTTATTGACGATTATACCCCTTTTATTTCCCATCCATTCCCTCTCTAATTTTTCTCTTACTCTAACATATACCCATTCTCCCCTAATTATATATTGATAAATTATATTCATCCATAAATTATCTACATGTAATGTAATTGAACAAAAGACATTGAGTAAAATAATAGAAAAATCAAATTAAAGGCAATACTACATACAATGATACGGTTCATTGAATGGGAAAGCAAATTCAACCCAGTACTACGCTGTGATTTGTGCAACAATAGTACTACGGCATTCGCATAAGTCTTCTCGATCGATTGTTTAATGCTCGTTATGTAGCTTATGTCATACTAATTAAACCTTAATTAATTTAGACATAAACCCTAATTAATAAAGAATAAAATTGCAAGAAAGAGTTAATTAAATTATTAATATGTGATTAACGGATTAAATACTTGCTTTTCATCCAAAAATCGTTCATGATTGAAGAATTTTAAGGGGGTTGAAGAAGGCTAGAATTTGAACAATGGAGAGCAGGTAGAGAGAGTATTAGGTTTACAAAGCTTAATGATTTTAGTTAAGGGTAAAAAATGGAAAATTCTGTGTAAAAAGTATTGTAATGAGTAAAAATCGTACTGCGAAAATAAATTACGTTTATTAGTAATAAAAGGGTTATCTTTCGATACAAAAGGACCGTCTCACATTGTAAGACGGTCTTACACAATAACTACCGTCAAATTTCATGTGTTAATAACCGTATAAATTCATAGTGCACTGTATTAGAATTCACAAATTCTCATTTGTGACGGTACTATATACTCCGTTACAAGCTTGTAACCTCTCACAAGGAGCAAGTGGAAGAGCAAGTGAGAGGGGGTTGTAAGAGGTCACAAGCTTGTGATGACGGTCACAAGCAAGACGGATTGATTAGAATTAGAGAAGAAAGAGCAGATAAATGTATTACATAGTACACACTTGATTCCTAAGGATTCCCAAAATATATTCCACCAGGAAGATCAATACTACTACTGCTACACATATAAACTTGCAGGTTCGTCGAAAGACCCGGAGCTCCCTTAAATGTAGCCTCGCTAATCCCGCCATCCGCCTTGTCGAACCAAAACAATTTACAACTATGACGCACTCGAATCAAAACCTTGTCCGAGTTTCGACACCAAGCAACCGGAACAATTCCCCCAGCCAAACGATCCGAAACAGGAACGCTCAGCGAAATGGCCCATGACTCCTGAACCCCATACTCCTCCATCAGCCACACATCAAACCGATCCTCGATTTTATTCTCGAATGACGAGAATAAAAGGCCGTCGACAAGCCCGAAATCTAGAAGGTAGTTCCTGTGAGTCGGGTCGTAGTAGTACTGAGGCAATAACACGTCGTCAACCCAATTTCCTTCACAAATATTATAGCAACCGATTCTTCTCTTTCGCAGCGAAGGCACCCAGAATAACCAGTGCAGTAAGTGACCATCGATGAGGACCCCACCGCGTCTTTCCTCCATTGTATCCATTGGAATTTCACTCTTGATTACGCTCCAAGAGCTTTTGTTCAAGCTGTAAACCTTGGTTACTCTCGTTTTAACAGCGGATTTATCGCGAAAATCTGAAACAGCGACGATATTGTAATCGAGGCGTTTGTGATCAAACCCGAACCCAAAATTATGAACTCGATCACTTCCTCCGTGAATCCTGTTATCGATATATCGACAAATTCTCGTTGTCGGGTTGAGAATCGACAAGTAATTCATGCTTCTTTGATGGGGGAAAACACATAACAACCCATTCGAGGAGCCGACGACGGATATTAAGCTCTCTATGTCGAAAATGAAGGTTGCTGCGGTAGTTGTGACAATGGATGGACAATGTGGGTCGATGTTATAGCAGTTAATGCGTCGGTTTGCGGCGAGAATGAGGTAATGAATAGAGGAGACAGAGTGATAGCGGAGGTGGAGTTGGATGAAATCTCGAGAGGAGATTACGGTGTTGAAGGATTTGCAGACGGATTTGAAGCGGATTAGCGATTTTGCGGGTAATCTAGGGAGGATTTCGATTATGATGGTGTTCATGTCGAGGGTCGCCATTATGACTTATTTGAGTGGCGGAATTAGAGGGGTAAGCAGAGACGGTTGCCCCGACTTATGAGAAAGTCTGAGAGTATATATAAGGTTTTGAGTGTTGACTGAGTCAAATGTTAAGGGGGTATAGTGGATGGTCTGTCATTTGATGAGAGTGAGTGGCGGAATTTAGGAAGCTAGCAAAAATGATATTGGAATATCAATACAAATGTATAATTGGTCTCTTTTAAGACAATTATCTCTCTTTTAAGTGAAACTGAAATGATTGAATTCAATATCATTTCATGTAGCTGCAGGCCCGTCCAATGGCAAGTTCAGAGTGTTCTCAGAACAGGGGCCCAAAAATTACTCTGTGGTAAGATTAATTATATATGGTTACCATAAAGAAGCATATAAATCTCTTGGCGTAGTGGTTCTTCCACACTTGTTTGGAGCAACAAAATTCCTTCTCCATTGTTTTGTTTTTATAAAACTTCTTTTTGTAGTGAACAAAATCACATATGTTCAAATTTATACTTTATAATTTATAGCAATGTATTGGTTTATTGCAATTCATTATTTCAAAAATAATAATAATAAAAATCGTTTGTTTTCTGGGGCCTCAAAACGACGTTTAGAACCGGGCCTCTAAAATTTATTGGACGGCCCTGTGTAGCTGAATGAGACAAAAGTTTGTCAGATTATCGTTATTTTCTAGGCATTTTGTTCTTTGTCTCATCCATCGAATCTGTAATAGTGTCGTTAAGATGAATATAACTGTTATGGAACAATCAAGAAGCTTATAAAATATTGAGGGTTGACGGTCAAATGTTTGAATTTTAAGCAAATGTGAACGTGAGATGCAAAGTTGATAGATGATAAATCACCCATTAATTATTGGAGATTTGACGTTGGTGGTGCTGGTGATGAATTGATGATAAGATTCGTTGCTTAACACTTAATCTTCCTTCATATGGATTATTTTGGTTTAAAATAATAATACTGGATTTTGAGATTATTTTACCGTTGAATATGACTAAGGCCATGTTCTTTTGGACTGAAATTGTCTGAACTGAATTGAACTGAACTTAATGGAGCTGAACTGAACTGAACTGAACTGAACTGCTTATTGGAGCTGAACTGAACTGAACTGAAGTAAGAGTTAATTTGTGAAGAGAAGAGCTGAACTGAACTGAACTGAATGAGCCGAACTGAACTGAATCGAGCTGAACTGAACTGAAATGAACTGAAATTAAGTCCAAAAGAACAAGACCTAACTTTGAAAAACAAGTTACTGATAAATTGTAATTCTAGTTGATGCATTGTGATTACATTTGATCATAAAATGACATAAAATCCCGTCTTTTTATAAGACCGAAATGAAATAAAGTGTTGAGTGTGTATGTGGGCCTGTAGGGTGGGTGGTTGCGTCACTTGTGTGAAACTATGCGTTGTATTCTTGTATATATTTGTCCTCTTTGAGATCCTTTTGCGTTAAAAGTGGTGATTTAAAAGAAAAAAAAAAGTGGTGATTATTCCCTTTATTTTTTTTTCACAAATTCTCATTTGTGACGGACACTATCCGTCACAAATGAGTGACGGATACCATATCCTCTCACAAAATACCCATCTAAGGGTGAGTGGAGAAGCACATGGGGGGTGTTCATCTTGTCCCCTCTATCCATTTCCTCTCACAAAATACCCGTCGTAAGATCTGACCCGTCGCAAGCAAGACCTACTTTTTTTTTTTAAACAAATCCCAAAGGTTAGTGAATTTCATTCAAATCAACCAAAACAGTCGTAGCAATATTCGGGGGAATGTCATGCGACCAAACACGCTTACCATAGCTCCACGGACAAAGATGAGCTAAATCGTGGGCTACCTTATTACCTGAGCGACGAACAAACGAAAATTTCACACTATCAAATTAATTACACCTATTAAAGATATCATTATACATGTCGCTTCTTTCCCGCTTCCGTTGTTAGAGCTCGTTTATAACACCCAACGAATCACCTTCAATGATGATCTTAGCAGGCCCCCTCCTCGCGGCTTCCATGATGCCAGCTAGAATCGTCTCCGCTTCCGCTATCTTCACCTCGCACCCTTCCTTCCGCTGCACCACAGTCGCCCAACATGCCATGTCATCCTCATCCCTGCAAATAGCGCCCGAGTCAACTCCAACTCTCTCAATAAC
>JAGPOY010004977.1:11715-23122 GCA_018983105.1 Silene uniflora | reverse complement strand
AAACGCCAATAAACCAAGCCAGACGGCAATTAAACACCGAATAACCATACCAAAACAAGAACTACAACAACGACAACATCACAGCCTTAATCCCAAAATGATTTGGGGTCGGCTGATTACAAGGTTGAGCTAAAAAGACGACCATACATCAAGCAACTAAGACAAAGAAGACAACCACAAATCAATCAACTAAGACAAAGCAGACGTCCAAGTCACGGTTACCGGATTCGCTATGAATATGTCCTTACCAATTCGCGACTACGAAAACCAGTTCGTCTTTGTCGTTTTGAACACAAGAATCAGATTCACCCATCATGCAATTTCATGAATACTTTGTCGCCTTTTTCACTTTCTAACACATTTTATCCATATGCTTTTAGAGGATTCTGAATCCACTTTTTCATACTAAAACTCCATATCTTTTGAAACTAAGAACTTCTATCGAAAACAGAGCATTTATACCCAATTAAGTCGTTACATCCATAGAAAGAGTATGGATAACTACTTCATCTGCATAAAACAAAATGATACCTTCACTACAAGGATGCCTAACCAGAAATCATATATCACCAGCACTCCAGCAGGATACTTCCCCTTATCCTCTCGAAAGTAAACCAGGTAAACGCAGGTCAAAATGATTTTTAGCTGATTTCCTTACAAGTAACACGCCGGAAAAACATGGTGTAGCATATATATGACTAGTGCTTTCGTTTTTCAGTAGTGATTCCTCATTAAAAGAAAAAGGGAAGTAGCCTCACAGATTGAAAATAAAACAATTACTTCCACAAAATACTTTCTCATTCAAGCAAGTGTATCCAAATGCATAACAATAAAGGGATTCAACATCGAACTAGAACTACACTTGCATGCAAGCTGTTCGATTCTGATACCTATTAAAGAAAAAAAGGAAACAATAACGGAACTTTACCAGTATGCTACTAAAGAGTTCTCTTCGTATGTCAGGATCACACTTATTGATGCTTTCAATAACCTACATCAAGTATTGGAATGAAAACAATCAATGAAAACTCAACAGAGATAAACCTAGCAAAGAAAAATCACACTGTTTTTTAACAACGCCTCTATTTAATGTCTATTTTTTACCAAAACATAAAGCATAAAACCTACTCCCTCCTATTCTAAATAACCCTCCCTATTTAGGGAGGGCACGGGAATTAAGAGAGGGAGTATTATATGGTAAGGTATTGTAGTGGGGTAGGAAATTGGAGAGAGTGCATGTATTGTGTGGTATTATTGTGGGGTGAGGTGATTAAAATAGGATAAAGTATGGGTTTTGTGGGGTATTGTTGTGGGGTAAGGTGATTCAAATAGGATAAAGTATGGGTATTGTTGTGGGGTGAGGTGATTAAAATAAATTATAAAACTTTGCCAAATAAGGAAATAGGGAGAGTATTGTGAATAGATGAAAAAGGAAATAGGGAGAGTTATTTAGAATAGGAGGGAGTATAACTTATAACACCCCGCAAAAGATGTCCTGCTGTTTTCCTATTTCTCTATGTGAGCCGCCAAGGTTTTCTTGCTGTCATATACTTGTTTATAACATCAGTGAAGATATAGTAACAAGAAATGGGCCTCAAGAGATAAACACTACCATCTGTGGCAGGCCACGAGCTGAAGCAGCAATATCAATGTAGCTTTCCATGCCTGGAATAGTCTGCCGATCATATAAGTAGAAACACGTGAAAAGATAGTCAATGATGATGATTACAGCATCACAGAAACATATAGCACAAGAGCATCAAGAAGTGTCTATAGGACATACTCTACAGAATTCAAAACATTGTAAATTTGCGTGAGAAAAGTATGGAAGGAAAGTGATTTCAGACAAATGCCAATGATTTTTATCCAAGCAAACACAGACTTCAAACGTTTTACTGGATCTATTCGTTTGATGCCAATGCAAGCCTATTTATGCCTATTTATTTTCCAGATAGCTCTCTCATCTTCCAATCAGATAAAGGAATCTAATCTACAAATACAAAAGGGAGTTCTATCGCATGAGTCGTTATATAATAGAGACTAATTAACAATCTATCTTTTTTACCTACAAAAAACTCCTCAAAAGAAGGGAATTTAAGTTACATGCTCTTAACTTCATTGCCTAGAAAATAGAAACTTCCATCTAAGGGATCACTTAATCAAACGTACTAATCAGAGGACAGTTTACATTAGAAACTTAAAACAAAAATTAAGTACTGAACTATTATTCAATAGGGAAAAGTACAGTTAATAGAAGAAGGTGAGCGAGCATAAGAGAGTAATTAAAGAGCTTAGCTATCACAAAGTGATCTTGGACTTTTAACACCACAAACATCTAGTTTAGTCAAAATAAATAAGTTTATATACACTATCTATTACCCTTCACAATTTGCAAGGCCCCAGTGTCTAAAGATAGAACTCTATCTTCTTATTATTCTGTCATTCTACTTTACATTTTATATGCTTTTAACTGTTTTAAGCTTTCTATTCTACTCTACATCTTGGGCATTTAACACCACAAACATTTTATGTTCTACTCTACATTTTATGCAATTTGAGTAGGACAACCGCCGACAACCCCATTTTGTTTTGTGACTGAGGCCTTGTTTGGATACCAAAAAATGGAGGGGAGGGAAAGCGAGGGAGAAAGAGGGAAGGGAAAGGAAAGGAAGGGAAGGGGAGGGAGAATGGGGAACAGAGTTGTCCTTCCAAATCTTTTCTTTGTTGAAGGGAAAATAATTTGGCTTGGAGGAGGAAAATGGATCATCCATTTTCCCTCCCTCCAAATCCCTCCACCTCCACATTGCTATCCAAATCCCTCCCCTCCCTTTCCCTTCAAACCCACCAATCCACGAGGGTCTACTGTTGTGGTAGTGGGTAGAGGCGTAGAGCATAGGGGTGTTCATGGTTAACCAGACCGAAAAATTAAAAAACTCATATTTTTAAGGTCCAATTAACCAAACCAAAAAGTAAATCCAGTTCGGTGAACCGAACCAGTTCTTCTAAGGGTGAAATTATTGGTGGTCTTGAGACAAGACTTTGGTAAGTCTTGAGACAAGATTTACTCAAAACCACCAATAATCTTTTCTAGTCTTGAGAAAGTCTTAAGTCGAGTCTTGGAAATCCAAGACTCAACTTAAGACTTTGGTTGAGTCTTGACCCCACCATTAAAAGAAATTGTCCAATGAGAACATCACATGTGTTATTTCTTTTTGTAAAAAAAAGACGTGGAGTGAAAAAGTAGAATCTGAGGTGGGTTTGACGGATAATGTATAAAGTCTGAGGTAAGTCTGAACAATAAAGAAATAATAAAAGTTAGTGGAAAATTGATGTGGCATAGTCTTAAGACTTGGGAGGGTCTGACGGATAATCTTACCCTAAGCCTGAAACTATTCGATTTCAGTTCACACTTGTAAAAATTCGGTGAACGGAACTGAACCTAAAATTTAAGGACCGTTAAAATCTTGGGTTTGTCCAAGATAAAATGAGATGAAAAACCCATGAAAAACCCTAACTTATCTCCTTGTTCATCAGTTATCCCTCGGTCCCTCTCACAATACTCAATACTCATATTTCCCTGATGCTCATCTCACCCACACCTCACAAACTCCGGCCTCCGATCTCCTTGTTGCTGTCATTTCGCCCTTCCTGCTGCCGCATCCGCCACCCTCTGGCACCCTCCATCAAGTGTCTGTTTTCTTTTTCGTTCTTCCTTGCCCGCTGATGGATTCCGCCGTCAACCATCCTCCGACCATTCAGCGTGCTATTGGGCCACACCTTAATTGCAAAGTTTGATTGGTTCCGTTTACACAACCGATAATCGATCTGAGCAGTTATTGAAGTGGGCAACTCAAATGTTGTTTGCCTTCAAATAGATCAGGCTAATAACTTCAAAGTATGTAAATAAATATCATCGTTTAGAAATTTCGATGAAAAAGGGCAAACGAATGCACTTGTTTTTAAATGCACATTACATTTGTTGTATCACTTTATCTTTTTTGTTCTCAAATCCATAGATGTTTGTACAAATGAATGGAAAATTAGGTATTCTGTGTTGTTATAGCAATAATATAGCCGAGGGTGTCTTTGCGAAAACGGTACTAGGAGAATCAGTTCAACCGGGTAACCGAACCGTGAAAAAACAATAAAAATGGTTCGGTGACGGTTCAGCATTTACTCAAACCAGTAAACCGGTTTATTTTTCCAGATCGGTTCATCGAACCGAAAATGAACACCCCTAATAGAGCATGAAGGCATAAAAACAATTAAGGAATAAGCTAACAGTGCACACATAGAAATAGAGCTGATCAAAAATGAAAGTGCAGAAGAGCTTTAGAGATAGAAAATAAACTAACTAAAGGTGAACTCACTTGAACCAGTGATGGGTTGAATAAAACATCAGGAGTCTTGAACCTGTCAGCTCCAATCTCAATTGTTCTGGGGCATTATTTACAACTAATTAGAATGACCGACAATTGCTATTTACCAAAAGGATCGAAGGGAGTATGCAATTTAGAAAGAAAGTAATGTACAAGAGATAGTATTAGAAATATCGCCATGTGGGCGCTATGTATTGAAAATAACGTAGCACTGTATCAGTGTTCATGTAATATATAAGAGACTTTTTCCCATGCTCAGAAGTAATTTGGAAAAGAGAACGCAAAGTTTAACCAACATTATTTCTCTTTCGTGTTTTAAAACTCCAGGTTCCTGGTTTTAACTTTGTTAATCGGACTAGCTGATGCATGTGACAACTTTTCTGAATGTAAGAATGCACAGAGTAAAAGACGAGTTTATACTACAACATTTTCAGAATGGTGGGGTAGGGGTCGGACGTATGTAATGCCACCTAGAGCTAATAAACATTTAGACGTTTTCGGATGACCCGTGATGAAAATGTTGTCGAGAATCACATTGACTGACAGCTCTTTCACAATTAGAGGAAGAGAAAATATTTAATGATACAGAACCAAGTACTTACTGTCCATCAGGAAGTTCATATGCTGTCATAGGAATGTTGGAATATGAAGTTTCTGTAAAATAATAATGAAATTAAAAAAAAAAAAAAACAATATTTATTGTTAATAAATCCTTAATAGTACGAGTATTTGATAGCAACTATCAAAGAGATTCTCCCTTTTTATGCAGCATGGATACCAAACCGAAGTTAAATTGATCAAAAAAACACGTATCCAAATCATAAAAACAGCCAGAATAGGGGTAATAAACTATGTTACTCGGACGTGGGTAGGACACTCAGACACTTCATTTAAGACCAAAAACATGATTTTTTTCCATAATATAGACGAATCCGGCACTTGGACATGCACCCGTGTCGGATACTTCTAACCGAGTCCGAGCAACATAGGTAATAAAGCTTTTCAATAACACAAAAGACTGCAAACATATAGCTTAACTGTCAGCGAAGGACGCTTTTACAGAACGCGGGCTTACAGAAGGCGGGTAACATGGTTCGCAATGTCTTGGCAAAACTGTAATGAGAGGAAAAGGATAAAGGGTTTCTTATAAATTAAATTGTATGAGCTTTTTTATTGAGTCTTGGAAGAAAAAAAACATTGGAAAAATGTGTACAACAACATTAACCCAGTGCCTCAAGGGCTCCCGCAAATTAAGGAGTAAAGGGGGGAGAGGTCGCCTTAGTTTAAAAAAGCGCGCCTCGGCGCAAAGCGCAGTGAGGCGCCAGCCAGATCGCATCAGACACTGTGAGGCGCATGAGGCGCAACTAGTGAGGCTCATTAGTGTGTAATTCCATTTTTTTTTTTCCAAATTCTTTTATTTTACCCTTGTTTTCTCCCCCCTTGTCCTTAATTTTCACTTTTAAAGTACATGTTTGCCCTCTTTAAAACAAAAAGGATTATTTTCGCACAAAATTTGATTGTAAAGTATGGATGTTTTCTGAAAAATCAGTGCGCCTCGTCTGCAAAAGGCGCACGCCTTCGTCTTGCGCCTCAGCCCCTTGGAACCCCATCGCCTCAGTGCGCCTTGCGCCTTCTCAAACTAAGGAGGTCGGGCAGCCTTACCCCGGTGCTAGCAACACAAAGAGGCTATTTTGTTAAAAACTACCCAAGATAGAAACTGCCTCAAGAACTGTATCAATTAATTATTAATTTACAATAAAAATAAAAATAAAGATAAAAAAAGGAGGCAGAGCAGGAGGAAGAAGAAGAAGAAGCCAGCCAATTTAGTGAGCCATTGGCTTTATTCCATCAAAATCTGGAACCAAAGAATAACGACTCTTTGATTCCATCGGAATTTGGAAAAACTTGTACAATTGCAACAAAAAGGATAAAATAAGTGTCTCGAGTCTGGAAAAGAAAAATAACCTAATATCAACCATGAATGTTTGATATTTATGCATGTCTACTCACTCTGTGTAAGGACTGATTTCTATCTGATGAGCCCTATAAAACTTGTGTTAGGACTCATTTCTATCTGATGAGCCGCCAATATTTGAACAAATATCAGTAGATAGCTATAGCCTCATACTGTATGATAGATCAACAAAAGTTTATCAGGAACGTATTTTGGCCCTTTTACACTATAATATCCCAGGATTAAACTGGATAATGTCTTAATTCCATGTAAATCTCACAGCTCAGTAATCAGCGCACTAGAGAAGCAATTTCTATTACAGTATATAACTATATATATTACTCCCTTAATTCCATTTTATACCCCAAATCTTCAAAATCCTCCTAATAAAAGAGAAGAAAGAAATGGAGCTACAATGAGTGAAATGGATGAAGAAAATCAGTATGTTTACGATGCCCATGTAGCCACCCACATATTCTAGTTGCTTCCGATTAAAGACAAAACAGACACCTCCAAAGAAAGATCCGAAAAGCAAAAGAAGAGGAAAATAAAAATTAGAGAAAAGACTTGACCAACCAAAACAATTATCATTTGAAAGCACAGAAGATAAAGAACACATTAGGCCAGCACCTCAAGCGCTCTTGCCGCCCGCAGATGGCGTGGAAAGGGAGGGGTCTATAGTTGTGGTCTTGCCCCTATGTTAATTACACACAAAGGTTGTTTCTGGATAACTAATTGCTTCGTTATTTGCATCAAAGACTGGTACTTCAAATTGGTACAAAAAAAAATGCTGCAAGTTAAGCAAGCCATTTTGCTTTATTTCATCATAATTCATAATCTAAAACCAAAGAAAAGTGTCTTTTGCTTCATTGAAAATGGAAATCCAAGACAGATGTGAAAATGGAAGATGAGGAACATGACAATCATCATTTTTTTTATACTGACAAAATATCATGTGAATTCATCCTCTTTTTTAAATCCTAATCACAGTGAACACAGGTGGCTTGATATCGGGGAGGAATAAAAGAATGTACAATAGAAATCAGACAGCAATTACTGCAAATCCCCAGCTACCACATGGAATACAGTGTCACTATTCTGCATGAAACATCTCATGAATCTCAAAATAAGCAGAAACAGTTAGAGACATTTCAAGAAACACATACCATCATATGGTATATCAGGTGCTCGGCATACGCATTCCTTGATGTCACTAGCAATGACTCTCTGAACAAAGGGAGAGAGATTAACATGATTCAAATTTTGACAACGAACAAAAAATAAAGTATATCTTCAGTATACCTGACAGTACAGCCTGTAACTCTCCGTGGTGTTTGGATAGTCAAGATCAACAGTCTACGAGAGTATTAAAGAGGAAAAAATAGTAATTATATGAGGAAGGAAAAAGGGAAACTGTAACAGAAAAATATTCAATTTGCCACAGTTAATCTCTTCAGAAGCAAAAGGTTATAGAAAATGACCAAACAAATTCTATAAATAGGACATATCATTGCTTGAAAATTGAATGCTTGTTCTTCCAGTATTGAAAAGATCTAACAGTAAAAGATAACATGGAATTAATTTGCATCATATCTGTGAAACTCTAGAAAAAGTGATTGCCTCTGCAAGTAGTAGCTAAGGAAATATAAAATGACCCTGCCATTAAGAGATTGGCTTGTCAGTCAGCTAATACACTAGTATAGCTGAAGCTATCAAGCACGCATGCTAACAATGTAATCAGTAAGTTACAGAAGCCATTTAGAGGTAAGTTAATTGAATATTAACTCACATGGATTTAATTCAATTTCCAAAATATGTGGGGATTTTGAAAGAAGTAATGAATTTAAGTTGATGGATTCTTGAGCTAAGAGCAACATATTAAATAAGCACTTAGATGCAAAATGCACTAGCAGATTCTTCAAGGCAGAACAAGATATTGATCAGCCATAATAATGTATAATATACCATACCTGAAATTGTCCAGTCTGTATCTCCTTTCTTTTAAAGGAATACCTGGGTTTAATCTGTGAAATTAAACACAAGATCAGCAAACAGCAGCACTTGATGCACATAAAAGAACAAACTCAATTGCTTTGTCACTTACAGTGATGCCTTTACTTTCCAAGCTTTTGGTCAAACAATCAGTCAGAAATTCACCCCCAATTGGTGAAGACAAGACCGCCTGAAACATGTGATCAACGATGCCATAAAATGAAAAGCACAGGAACTCCTTGTTGGACTTCTTCAATGAAGTTTATTTTTAAATGAAAAAATATTTGAGGGTGGCTATTTCGTGTTTCAGAATTTTTATTACTTTTTGAGATTATCAAGCAGTACAACTACATTATAAAGCAGCAGAACAATTATCAGCATTGGCGTGAAAGTGAGTGTGGGTCACTTTATCTCTCCATCATCAGGTAGCCTGTTTACTGTTGCATGAGGAGCAATGTTTCTGTCCACATGCTGAAACTAAGCGACATTAGCTATATTTTTCGTCCCATACATTTTATGGACATATTCATTGTTTGAAATTGTTTTGGGGCCTGATTGCCTATTTAGTTTCTCTTTAAAAATTGAACCGAGGGCTCCGGTGCTTTCAAAGGATTTCCTAATCACTTGAGCTCTCTCTAAAGATACAATGACTCCTTGTTCTCCAACTCTATCATATTTTTTTTAAAAATTTGTTTCTATAGAAGGGAAGGCAGTGCATAAATTTTAAATCTATATGATAATAATTATAGTGGCGCCAATAGAGGACAAGATGATGGAAAACCGACTAAGATGGTTTGGCCATGTGAGAAGGAGACCTATGGACGCACCGGTTAGGAGGTTGGAGACCTGGGGCACAGAAAAGGTTGCTAGGGGTAAAGGGAGACCAAGACAGACATGGATGAGAGTGATAGAGTATGATATGAGATCTCTCGGGATTCATGAGGGGATGGTGATGGAGAGGGCACAATGGAGGGAAAGGATTCATGTGGATTTTTAGTATTGGATGTTTTATTTAATGTTTTAAAAAAACCTTTTGTTCTTTTCAGATTTATTACATTCTTTTACCAACAACCTTCTTATCTCAAGTTTCGCTTCGATTTCAAAATTGTTTTAATCTTTATTCTCGATTTAATTTTTAAGCTCTTCTCTAAAAGTTTCCCTCTTATGTATTTTATTTCACCCCACTTTTGTTTTTTGTTCTTTCCTTTATATTTTCGCTTTTTGAGATCACCCATGGCGATTCCAAAGGATGATTCATGTCAGCCGACCCCAAATCATTTTGGGAATAAGGCTCTGATGTTGTTGTTGTTGTTGTTGTTGTTGATAATAATTATAGTAATTTTAAAAGGCAGAACATCCAGGCTCAGAAGTAAAAAATTAAATTGTACACGATCGAGGACAGTAAGACTCCACTTTCACTAACATGAAAGGAAATCAAATGACAACAAGTTGTCATTGTAGACCATACTACAGTCTCTGGGTAACTTAAAAACAACATCAAACATGTATTTAGAAAGAACTTCAAAAAGTAATGATATACCTTTTGGAGAACATAACCATCGTGTACTGGGGCTACAGTGGTTGAACCTCCTCCACTGAAAAGGTAATAATTAGCTATTGACTACAACTAGTGTGAACTGAAGTAATGTAACAAGCATCCTACAGCATAAGCAATTTGATGAAAACAAGAGGAACCTTTTGACAGTAATAGGGATGTCCCTACCTGTCAACCACTAAAGAGGTCGCGCGTCCTGACGCAAATGAAGTAAGAACCTAGAAACAAAATTATAATTACATCAAGCAGGCTACATTCTCACAAAGATTGTTAGGCAATCCTTACAGAAAGGTTACTGACTGTAAGAGACATACTGCATTTTTGGCTAAAAACAATGCTGGCACTTTGTATTTTTCAAACATCAGCTCTGCGGCCCTGCCAACTCATGCCAAGTTAGAACCTTAATTTCACATATATTCAACATAATATACAGAGGCTTTAATCAGATAACGGAGCTCAAGGATGTCACCTTAATTGCAAATAAAGGTTATTCCAGAAAACAAAGTGTACAACCAAATAAAGGTTATTCTAGAAAACAAAGTATTGGGGTGTAAAAACAAGCAGAAGTTACCATCACCACAAACAAAGATGATTGGACAACACGGAAAAAGAAAAGCAACCCAGAATATATACACCACACCTTACATTGTTACTACACTTTCTTATCTAAAAGATTCTTTTACTAAGATCACCAAACAAAAAGTACTTCCGTTGTTTCATTTGATTGCTACGTTTTCAAAATCCTGCTTACATATTTTGAAAAGCGTATACAATCACATGGAACAGGGTAAGTATTATTTTTGTGATAAAAAATTGTTTCTTGAAGTTACTGTCAAATGTCTGGGAACGGATACATTGTTGCGCTGCAAGTGTTTAACTTGCTTTTATATTCGTCCTTTTCTATTAACAGTTTCTTACAGTTCAAGATGTTTGCAATCAGTAACAGGTAAATTAGTTAATACTATAATGACAAAGTCAAGGTCACCTTTCTCTTTGTTGTTGAGTATTGAAAGACGGCTCTGCAAGTAACATGGGATGCTCTTTCGGATCAACCAATAGGCACTCCCTGAAAGAGGTAGATCAAATAAATCTCTAAGAGGCTTTACCAATCACCTTGCTTCCGAAGTAAATAGAGGGCAGGAGATGAAGAAATGAAAAACACTGAGTTTACATTAAAGAAGAGCGAGCCCCAGTAACAGATACCACTGTTCTTGACAAGCTTAAGTATCCCTATAGTAACATGAGTGGTTCACATACCCTTCGCTACTCACATAAATATATGAAAGGGCACTAAATTCCTTGAAGGCTTGAACATATGTCTAAACAATAAATTAGAGAGGTTTTATTATAAGGATCATTGTTAAAGAGTATGGAAATATATCCAGGATTTTCAAAAGAGCTCAGACGATAAAGACAATGAAAAATACATGAATTACAAAGAATTTGTTGTCGTAATTAACAGGTACACGGTCCAATAGACCACATAAGCTGGATGTAAGTTAAACTCTTGCCGTGCCTCTCTCTCTC
>JAGPOY010004977.1:0-11275 GCA_018983105.1 Silene uniflora | reverse complement strand
TTCATACAATTAATTTATTTAGGTTGAAGAAACTGCGGAAATCAAGATTAATTTGGTAAATTAGGGTTTCTGATTTCCGAAGATAAATCAACAATGGCGTGTGTGTATATACCGGTGCAAAATTCCGAAGAAGAAGTACGAGTATCGCTTGATCAATTACCGCGCGATGCTACTGATATTCTCGACATTCTTAAAGCCGAACAAGCTCCTCTTGATCTTTGGCTTATTATCGCTGTTCGTTCCTCTATCTCTTTTTACTTTTTAAATTTCTGTAAATTTCAATGTTGTTTTTATCAGCTCGCAAATTCTTGTATGAGACGGTTTCATGATAGAGTAATCCAATCACTATGTGAAAGTAGTGTATAGTTGAGCTAATCAGAGGTGACAAACTATTGTATGAGACGGTTTCGCGATAAACTGCTCGAAGTTGAGCATGTGGTAATGTTTTTGGTTTTTGCTGCCAATTTTGGAAGAAAGGTTTGAACTTTGCTGGTTCTATGCTAGGAATTTGAGGCTTGCAAGTGAACTAGTTTAGCCGTAAGCCCGTAATGCTGTTTTACCCAAGCTATTTTGATAATGGAGTAAATAATTGGTTGTTTTTTGCGGATATTAAAAAAGAAGTTAACGGAATGCATAGTCAGGCTAATGTAACTCTGAGCTTGCAATTGGTTGACAAGATGATATAATTTGTTCGGTATTGGAATAGAATTATAGAACTCACATGTTCTATTCTTCATCAGCTCTGCCGAAGTGTTTGCTAGAAAACAATTTGTTAACTTGAATTTGTCGATAAATGTAATTATGTAAATATAGGTGTAAAGTGCTTTTGAATGTAATTACGTACAGAAAAGGTTGCTAGGTGTAGAGGGAGACCAAGACAGACATGGATGAGAGTGATAGAGTATGATATGAGATTTCTCGGGATTCATGAGGGGATGGTGATGGAGAGGGCACAATGGAGGGAAAGGATTCATGTGGATTTTTAGTATTGGATGTTTTATTTAATGTTTTAAAAAAACCTTTTTGTTCTTTTCAGATTTATTACATTCTTTTATCAACAACCTTCTTATCTTAAGTTTCGCTTCGATTTCAAAATCGTTTTCATCTTTATTCTCGATTTAATTTTTAAGCTCTTCTCTAAAAGTTTCCCTCT
This sequence comes from Silene uniflora, assembly GCA_018983105.1. Classification (NCBI taxonomy): domain Eukaryota; kingdom Viridiplantae; phylum Streptophyta; class Magnoliopsida; order Caryophyllales; family Caryophyllaceae; genus Silene; species Silene uniflora. The sequence continues at coordinate 10,122 of JAGPOY010004977.1, read as the reverse complement.
TATGTATTTTATTTCACTCCACTTTTGTTTTTGTTCTTTCCTTTATATTTTCGCTTTTTGAGATCACCCATGGCGATTCCAAAGGATGATTCATGTCAGCCGACCCCAAATCATTTTGGGAATAAGGCTCTGATGTTGTTGTTGTTGTATAGGTGTAAAGTGTTGCTTGTCTGTATAACGTATGTGAAATCAGTAGAGTATATAGTTCACGCCTCTATAGAACAAACTGTCACGAAACTCAGTCCAAATCTCATTGTATCTCCTGGGTGTTTTTTGGAAAATTTATTTTATGATACTGTTTATGCTTGCAGTTCAGACTTCATACATAAAGATCTAAGATTTTCTTGACGTATAAGTAGAACTACTTGTTTTTTTAACAAGATACTATTTATTATGCTTCCAGTTAATGAACATTAAATCGATACTTTCAATGATGAGATTCAGTTTGCGAATGTTGGGGACTCGTCTATGAAAATTCATTTTGGGAAAGTTTTTGACAGACCCATGCAGCCACGTCTTATGTTGCATTTGATTGAATGTGAAGAGAAAGTTCGATTTTCCTTTTATACCTAATACTTGCACCAGTTATTTGAGGTTGCTTTGGAGATTGTAGGATTAGTATAAAAAGTGTCGAACTTACGATACAATACAACTATTTCAATCTGTTGTTCTTCAACTCTCTTATTTTTTTTTAACTGGCAAATTGTAGATACAAGCTTTATTTTATAAAGAGAATTGTATATTTTTTTTAGCACACTTTTTCTTCTGGCAATTCACATTGGTTGAGTTTAGGGTCGATATGCTAAATTTGGCTGTAATGGGAGAGGTTATGCAGCGTGAATGTGTGGTCTATTATTGTTTATTTGGTTGATGACATTTTTCTGTTGTGCAGAGAGAATACTTTAAGCAAGGAAAGGTTAAGCAGTTTCGTCAAATTTTAGAAGAAGGTTCTGGCGCAGGTCTGTTTCGTGTCGTATTTTTGTTTGGTTATATTGTGTTTTGGGCGTACTTATCCGATGATACTTATTGTGTGGATTAAGAAATTTCTGTAATTTTCAGAAATTGATGAGTATTATTCGGATGTGAAGTATGAGAGGATTGCAATTCTGAATGCATTGGGGGCTTATTTTAGTTATCTTGGAAAGATTGAGACTAATCTTAAGGAAAAGGAACAGAACTTTATTCAAGCAACCCAGTTCTACAACAAGGCTTCAAGAATTGACATGCATGAACCGTCAACGTGGGTTGGAAAAGGTTAGTATTTAAGGTTCTTTTGTTACATTATAATGCATTGGTATAATAAGATGCTGGACATGTCCAAACTTGAGTGACACGTGACAAATTAAATCCGGTATTCTGGTGTAATACTAAGCATCATGGTCCAGTTTTTCCTCATGCTAGTAATTGGTTATCTGATATTTATCCTGGCCATTGATAATGCATTGAAAATTGCTGGTTTATTCTTTTGTTTAGGAGATGTAATCATTTACAACATGCTATGACAAGCATAAGGGTATTTAATCCATACTTGACTCTCTACTTAAAAATTCAATACTTTTACTAGAAAAGAGAGTACGGAAGGCTGACATGCAATAATGATATGGTTTGTAAGTAAAGTAAGAGGGAGAAGAAAGAAGCATTGCATATACCATTTGTCCATCGCATCATTTGGTTTCAGTCTTCAATTATTTGAACTCTTGTACTTATGGATCGAGTATTTTTGCTATCAACTTTACATCAAAATTCATTGTGACTGATAGATTTATTAAAGAATTAAATTGGTCTTTTGAAGATTTTAGGTCAGGGTCTACATCCGAATGAAACACCTGGGCTACACCTATTCCTGACACTTGCTTCTGCAATTAATTTCCCATTGATGATTTCATCATGGATTGATCACTAGGTTTTTGGTTGATGCTGTATTCCTATACTGAAAAGTAGTTGTTGGTCAACACAATCCTCAACGCAATTTCATTATGATTTATAGTTTATGGGCAAAGAGGTCTAATTGTCTTTCAATACAATGGTTGCGTAAATTTGCGAACAACAGACTCTAGTGCCTCGTCTTAGACAAGAGCTTGTTAAGTAAAATGGGTTAAGGTTGTTGTTGTAGTTGCTGTACTCGAATTCATTCTCTTGCCTTCTTTTATTTGCTTGTTTTGCAAATAGAAGCGGAGGTTTATGAAATATGTATCTAATGTTCTGTCATCCCTAATTGAGATATAGAATGTTATCTTCTAAAATTTTGAGGCAAACCTCTGAGTGGAAATGAAATATGAATGTCAATTAAGAGTCTTGGATTTGGAGAGGGGATGTTCTACAATCTCATCAATTACTTTCTGATCCAGCCACCTGAAATAACACTGCTCTGTTTCATGGTTTATTTATGCTTAGAAGTTATGTGTATATGTTAGAATATGCGGAATGCATTCTAGAATCTAGATATAGGAATAATATGGTCATAATTAGCCTCCTGGAGCGATTGTCACAAGATTGATTACCTACTTGTAACTGTGGATATGAAAAAGAAGTTCTCACAGATCTAAGGGTCAAGATCATTGGGTTGAAGGTGGTAGTGCTCGTGCTTGGAGAAATTAAGTGTTCTTGTATCAACTTAGTGTGGAATGTATTGCCGGATTTGCCGTGTTCCAATTTTGAGGATTTTTTATAGTTGTTGCCAAGTGTTTTCAAGAGGCGCTTGTCATTCCTAACTAAGCAGTTTTAATTGATATTGACACCTGTGAGGTCATCCTATTCCATTTGTGATTAGGAGAGTAGGATCAAGCATCTAGACTATTTTGATGCTTTCTGCTGGTACATCCAGAAAGAAGAGGCTGGGGAGGGCAAGATGGAGTCTCGACACCACTGTATTTAATCTTTAATGAAACAATTAGAATTCTATGATCATGAAAAATGAGTAATGACAGATTTGCAAAATGAGAGTTGATTGACTAGCCAGCCTGTTATAATTGCTGTCCAAAATCAATTCCTTTTGCTTTGGAAAAAAATTGTTTCCACGTTTGAAATTTTCTGTCCTTGTGAACAGTTGGTTTCTTTATCGAAGATTCTTATTTTTTTTTACCAAGGCTGGAAATTGAATTGTTTTTCATGCTTGAATTTGCGATTTCAATTGCCTATTTTTTGTTTTCTTTGTATTCTTATTACTGTGAAAGTGTGAAGACATTCTGTTTTGTCATGTTGATCTAGATTATTAAGTTGTCTTACAGTATTGTACTATATTGTGTCTGAATCCTGATTTGCTCCCTAGTAGTTTTTTTAAAGCTTCGTATTTTTATTTTGTTCACTGTTTTCTGATGTTTTGAGGGCTATGCTACTGTCACTTATTTTATAAGTTTTTCCTTATGAGGCTGACCATGAGTTAACATTTTTCTGTGTTTAGGTCAGCTTTTACTCGCAAAAGGTGATGTGGAACAGGCATTCAATTCATTCAAGATTGTACTAGATGGCTATCCTGACAATATCCCTGCCCTCCTTGGTCAGGTATTTTTGATTGCTACCTAACAAGATGTGGAGGAGGGATATTCCCCTTGGTGCCTTTTAATCGATATTAGCTATTACCTATTAAAAGAGAGTGAATGGATATCTTTTGGACTCTGCTTGTGGCTTTGTTAGAAATGCACTTTATTGTTTTTTATACTCATTCCTTCATTGCCATGTAAACTGTGATTAATCATTCTCTGTTACTAGCTTGTCCTTTAATATTGAATTTCGGCCGTGAATTGATATGGCATAATGAGATCATAAGCACCTTATAAAGGTTTTGAAATATTGATATGCTCTGGCCACATTTATACTTTCTAAAGCAATGACCTAGGTCATGTAAATGGTTCTGCGATCAAGGCTAATCCTAGTATTCAATACCATGGTTCCAAGCTGGTTCTGTTGCTACATGTACTTTAGCTTGAGATATGGATATAGCTACATCTACGACAACTACTTGTCAATTGGTCATCATGTAAGATATGCACTACAAAAAACCTTAGATCTTTGTCTTATGCTGCCATATGTTGTCAGACGGCTTTTGTCACATGTTAAAACTTTAGTTTACTTTTGTGCAAGAGCAAGGATTTCATTCAAGGTGGTTAAAAAAACTCTCAAACACACTACAAATAGAAGGTCATGGCTAGTGGACAATTTTGAAAAGAAATTCTATGTCTTGTTAGTCCTCCATGCCTTTCTATCTCCTCGACCCATAATCCCACTCGCCCATAAGCCCACCTCTTTCCTTCTTCTGACCCTTTGCCTGCACAAGCGCTTACCCTTGCTCTACCAACCTGAACTCAGCCCCCCTTTTCCACTTGTGCTTCACTGTGCCTTGTGCCTAAGAGCACCCGACGGACGGTTTTTAAAACTTATCTCAGCTCGGTAAGCTGATATGGTCTGGCTCTTCAGCGGTTAGGTTAGTAGTTGTGTGTATGAGTGTGCATAGTGGGTGATACGCCTGCAATATGCAAAACTAATTCGCTGTTAGATGTGCAGGATGCACTTATGGTGGCCAACAAAAGAACTTAGAAATCTGAATTCTCCATTGTAATTGATCGATTGAAATTAAAATTCTGTGCAGCTGCCAACAATTCATGTACCATGACCTGTGGGTAGGATGTTAGTGAGAGTGGGAAGTATTTGTGAATTAAAAGTCCTTGAAGGGTTAAATGTGAAAACAAGAGTGATTTTCCCTTGGAGGATCTCCAATTTACCTAATTGAATAATCCAAGCTCACCCAGTGCCTACTGTAGTTGTGGTTTACCTTTTATATACTCCCTCCAAGTCTCTTATTTCTTCCCTCTTTCGTTTTTCATTCAAGTCACCTTTTCTTCCTTCTGTCCTTTTTTGGATGTGGGGTTGTGTGGTCCAAATTCAAATGCATGTGGGGTTGTGTGTTTTGTGTGATTCAAATTCATTTCATACCTGCATTTGTTTCAGTCTGTTTATTTCTTCAGTCATTGTCAGCCAATGCTTGTCTAATATGCACATGTTTATGTCCTCTCTTTCTAGCGCTACTCTTCTTTATTTTGTTCTATTCTGAAAAAAAATCATTCTATATGAGTGCAGGCGTCGGTCCAGTTTAATCGTGGACGCTATTCTGAATCTTTGGAGTTGTACAAGGTAAGGTGATTTATTTTGCATAATTGGTATATGGGCTTCCAAGGATGACTCACATCCTTTAATGGTACTTATGAATTATGAATTTATGATCATCTTTTATTAGCTTGCACATATTGCTTTGATACAGAATATGTTTTGACATTTACTTTGAATTTTGTTAGAGAGCTCTGAGAGTATATCCGGATTGTCCTGGCGCAGTCAGGCTTGGGATTGGTTTATGCCGTTACAAGTTGGGTCACTTTGAAAAGGCCCGTCAGGCCTTTGAACGGGTGTTGCAGGTAAACATTATTTATTGGCTTGTATACGTATTTCTATTTATTTGAAATGAAACCTAGCGCGTCGATATGACAATCCTTATGACACAACACGACTTTTCTTTTAAGCCAACACATGTAAATTTTCACACGATAGCCACATGCCCACGTCCAACACTCCGAGTAATACCCTTTCCAACACACACCCACGTCTGACATGTCTAGCTGAGTACATTTAACTTAGGATGAAACCAGATATCTTTTCAGAAACTTTTCTTTTATGTTCTTGAAGACTTGAACACCTAGCTTATGAATTGTGATTGGACAAAAGAAAACACGTTTCTGTAAAGACTCTTTTTTCACTATTCTTGCCTTCTTGTCAAAGGAATACGGTAAAATATTTGATGATTACACGTTAAGTAGAGGAAAATAAAGGAATATCTATTCACTACCATAGTACCATATCATGCTATTTCCTTTCGCACAAAATTAAAAATAAATAAAGACAAACCATTATTCAAGTTAGTAGCCTGTGCAATTGCGATTTGTTTTGATGTAGGAGTTTATTTTCGTTTTCCACTTGAAGATCTTAATTATTTTTCTTCTGGGAAGGTATAAAGTAAAGAAGACTATGAGTTCATCAATTATTTTACAGCTCATATTGTTGACTAGGTTCGTGGCGATCCACCATTGTTTATGTGTTTACCCGTATTGGTTTTCATTACTGTGCATCATTTGTAGATTTAGATGGTAATGAAAATTTGTAACATCAAATCCAAGTTGAATGTCTCTTAAGCTCGTCCATTTTACTGCTAAATGGCTAAATACATTAACATTTCCTCGTCTTATGACCAGCTACCATGCCATCACTGTTTATACTACTATGTTTATATGTTAATTTCTTTGTTTCAACTTTGATTTTCGAAATGGCAGTTAGACCCAGATAACGTTGAAGCTCTGGTAGCTTTAGGTGTGATGGAATTGCATGGAAATGATGGTTAGTGACTCGTAAAGTGTGTGCATTACTGTTATGTTTGCGTTTTCTATATGATATTATTAAGCTTATTTATTTATTTATTTAATTACATATATATGACAGCTGGTGGAATAAAAAGAGGGATGGAGAGAATGCAACTTGCTTTTGAAGTGTATCCCTACAATCCTCTGTCATTGAATTATCTGGCTAATCACTTCTTTTTCACCGGTCAACACTTTCTAGTCGAGCAGTTGACAGAAACTGCCTTGGCTGTTACAAATCATGGACCAACAAAAGCTCATTCGTACTATAATTTGGCCCGATCTTATCATAGCAAGGTTAGACAATTTTTTTCTTTCTTTTAGTAATTTGCATCTTTAGTTAATTATAGTTCTTTAAATGTGACTGTATGTGGTCCAAAAATGCTTTATTTCCGCTCTCACTCACCTGTCCGTGCTTTCTTGTATGTGCTTGTTTATCCATTTTTTCCCGTTGCCATCTAGCAATATATCACTATAGAACAATATAGTTTGTAATCGAACTTTACTTCTGTCTGCTGTATCTGGCAAATTTGTATGATGAAATGATATCTCCTACTTGGACACTCCCTCAATTTTTTCTGTTTTCTTCCTTTTTGGTTTTCTGCGGTCTTCAAGATGGAACTTTGACTGTATTTTTCAACGTGTATACGTTAATTATTTTCGTCAAACATAATATTTTGTGAAAGATGTTTTGATAATAAATGTAATGAATTTACTTTTAAGTAATAAATATTTTTTATTCTTCAATATATTTACGGTTGAAGTTCGGCAACTTTTCCCCTCAATAAGCAAATGGGAAGAAATAGGAATATGGAAAGAGTAATTGGTATCTTTCAAGGTCGTTTTGCATCTGTTTAGATAGTTTGGTATCTGGTAGCTCACCAGTTAAATTTTGGTTGATTTCATTTTCACTGTGTATTTTATTTCAGAAGTTGGATATGCATATGAGGCAACTTTCGTAGTATTGTGGTAACTTCTGGTGAATACATTTTCTCAGGGAGACTATGAAAAGGCAGGGAGATATTACATGGCATCAGTTAAAGAAAGTAGCAAGCCTCAGGAGTTTGTACTACCATACTATGGTATGTCTGTGATGGGTTATCATGCTTGTTGCTTAGTTTATTGGTAACGGAAAGATGGAGATAAGAAGTTTGGTTGGCGGTGACTTCAATAAATTCTGATCATATAGAATTATTTTATTTATCTTAAGTCGAAACTCAAGTATAATTGATGAGTTTGTCATGGCTACCCATTAAATCATTAATATAACTTGTTGTTAACCTATAAGAAAAATGAGTTGCTGCTTCACGCATTACCGTTTCTAACAATGTCAATGTCTTGTGATGAATTTTGTATAGTTACCCATTGACCTGTGGGAATGTTGCTTAATGAGAAATTTAGGCTGCTCTATATGAATGTTTACGACTTTAAGCAGCAGTTTTCTGATTACTCTGCAACCCAGTACTCATAATACTACAAGATAGCAGTGCAGCCTATTACTCTATATTATGACAGATTCCTTGTTTTGTCTTAGGTGTGCTAATGTCAGGCGTCAGTTACTTGTGCTTATAATTGTTTGCTAAATAACTCTGCTTTTGTTTTTCCAACTAGATGGGCTAAATTACATGTTTTTTGCAGGCTTGGGACAAGTACAGCTTAAGTTGGGGGACTATAGAAGTGCCCTAGCAAACTTTGAGAAGGTGCTAGAGGTTTATCCTGATAATTGCGAAACACTGAAGGTGACTTTTGACATATAACTAAGTGTCCTGGATGGTGCTTTTTTGTGTATTCTGTTCTCATGCACTAAGCTATATTTTTGTTATTATTTTATTTGCTAATTAACTGGCCACAGACCACGAGAGCTCAGCCTATGTAAGGCTTGTTGGGAAGTAGAAGCACCCTAGCACGCAAGAAAACCCCAACATATAAGCTGAAAACTTTGGGCACCTAGAAGGCCCATTAAGGAGCCCATTTTTGGATTATGTTTAATTTGATGGGTTTAAATCCTGACCTCTTGGTTGACATTGTAGGATCTCTAGCGACTGAGCTCCCACAAGTTGTAGGATAAGATGTAAACTTTTTTCATTGATCTGTTCTTCTACTTACTAATTTCAATTGCTTTTATTTGTGTAGGCTCTTGGACATGTTCATGGTATTCTTCACCAGACAGAGAAAGCTGTGGAAGCCTTGAAGAAGGTTACTAGAATTGACCCGCGTGATGCAGAGGTTAGATTTTATTTACTTTTATGTCGAAGTAGAATTATCATTTTGTGATTGCGTGCTACATCTGTGTCGGTCATGCTCTAACGATACTTTGTGTATTGGTTAATAGGAGAGGAGTATATTTGGAAAAACTTTATTTTTGTCCCTAATACTTGGAATCTATTTATCATTTAGATTTATGTTCGGATCATCTTTGATGTAATGTTGATGCAGGCATTTCTGGATTTGGGTGAATTGTTGATATCATATGATTCTGGTGCTGCTCTTGAAGCCTATAGAACGGTGAGGATCACCTCTTTTCCTTGTCTCTTTCTCTAACTTCCTTTGCTTTAATCACGATTTTATGCATCTTTATAGGCACGCGGCCTTCTGAAGAAATGTGGTGAAGAAATACCTATTGAACTTCTCAACAACATTGGGATCCTTCACTTCGAAAGAGGAGAGTATGAGGTGTGTTTATTTCTGATTTTTCACAATGTCCTGTCTTGCTTGATTTTGGTGCCATTTCTTTCTTCTCTGTAGTCACCATTTTCTGTACCCATCAAGACACAAATTCGTGGTGTGTTTTAATAGGTTGCAGAACAGACTTTCAAAGATGCTTTAGGTAATGGTGTATGGCTCTCATTAATAAGCGAGAAAGGAGATGGCTATACTGTGGATGCAGTAACAGCTTTGTTACAGTACAAAGATGTACACATATTTCATCGTCTAGAGGAAGAAGGGAATTCTGTGGAACTACCATGGGATAAAGTTTCAAGTGTCTTTAACCTGGCGAGATTGCTCGAGGAGTTGCATAAAACTTCAAGTGCCATTTTGTTGCATCGCTTGATTTTATACAAGGTACTTGATATTATGATAATGTGTTACTTTATCTTGGAATGTCTCGTATTTTAGACTAAAAATAGACCTATCTGGATGTTGTATTGTTTCAAAAAGTCTTGGGGAAGATGGTTTATAGACTTTATAGGAAGGGCTGTGGACCTAAGGTTTGAGGAGAGTCTCATACTTGAAGATTGAATGAAACCTCATCTTAGAACCTGAGTCCCTGTCCTGTCCTATTGTAGTAGGCGTATTAGTCAGAGTTTTGCCATTTTATTTTATATTAAATCTTCGGCTTTATGCTGATGGTGGTAACGTAAAAGTGTGGTATTATGTATCGGTTTCCGTCTTGATGTAAAATTCTTTGACGTGCTGCAAGCTGATCCGCTTTCAAACGTGGCTAAGTTCATCGTCAAAACCCTTATGAAGTGATTCAAGTTGAGGCGTTGCGACCTCATTTCAGTGTCATGTTTAAGAGTGTGAATATATAGGATAAGGAAACTCACTCAAATACTGCCCATTTCCCTTGTTTTTGAATATCAAGGCAATTTTTCTTTGGGAACACTGCTCACAACATACCTATAAGTTAGTATTTGTCTGGGCACCATTATTTCTCTGTATTTTGAAAATTGTACAGAAATTATTTTTATAAAATGGTTGGGCTTCTAATGCATCAGCTGAA
>JAGPOY010004976.1:0-11408 GCA_018983105.1 Silene uniflora | reverse complement strand
CAGAGTTTGTAGCCGAACATGTTCTCCCTCTACTCGCTCCACTTTTGACTGCTCAGCAGTTGAATGTTCAGCAGTTTGCAAAATACATGGCCTTCTTTAAGGATATCTTAAGGTATTAAATTACAGGATATATACGAACTGACATTCTACAAAATACTCCTGATTATACTTGCTTCCATTTTTACATTCATTGGGGTTTTGGTCTGGCTGTAGAAAAATTGAGGAGAAAAGAGGAGTGTCTGTGACTGATTCTGGATTTTCAGAGGTAAAAAAATCTCCCGGACTGGGACCCCAGTCAGAACCATCCAAAGAAATAAATGGAACGGGATCTGTGTCAGCTGTGAAGAAAAGTGCATCATGGGATGAAGATTGGCCTGGCTCGAAGAAACCAGCAGACCTATCCACTCAATCATATACCGGTGAGTCTTGTATTAGACGGTCTCACATGTGAGACCAGCCCAAATACTTGTGTTTTTCTCATATAATCATGATTAGTCATCTATAAGACAAACTCACAAGAATATGAAAATATTGTGAGACAAATCCATTGAAGTACACAAATTTACCCAATAATCCTACCATGAGATTGTCTCTTCTGAAAATTTGTGTTTAACTACATGGTTATTTGATTTGTCTCATATGTTGGGCCGTCTCATATAATTAAGTCTTGTGATCTTAAACAGGTAACACGTTTTCTATGAAGCCTAACAATGAGACCCGGTTGGTGAATGGCGTGACCATGCACTCTCATTCGTCACTGAAAGCTGTTGCCTCAGACTCACAGTTAATGAATTCATGCCCGTCAATCGACATTGAGTGGCCACCTCGGATGTCATCCGGTTCCAGTCCTCAAAGTGACACCGAAATACATATTCGAAGCACATCTACAAAAAGTTTAGATGATGTTGACCCGTTTGCTGAATGGCCACCTAAGCCAAGTGGTGCCGCCGGAATCTCCACAAACAATGGTGCCACAGGAATCTCTAACTCAATTTTCTCCAATGATTCAAACTGGGCTTCTCAGAGTCTCGGTGGGCCATCAAGCCAATATCAGGGAGGTTTGGGATTCAACGATATTTCTCTTGACAGTGGTCTAGGATCAGGCCAATCCTTGGGCTCCCTGAAACACAATCAAAGCAACTCTGGTATCGGCAGTAACTATTCCAGGAAGAGTGCATCAGATATCAGTTCCATTTTTACTTCCTCCAATAATGCCCTCAGACTGGCCCCACCACCCTCCACTTCTGTTGGAAGAGGAAGAGGTAGAGGTGCTCAGGGTCAGTTTGGTTCGGCACATAAGGCGACTTCTGATCAGCCAGCTCTTCTTGACTTGCTGTAAACATTGTTCAGCAATGCTGAAAGTGTGATGTACTTATTGGTTGATTTGTCTGAAGATCGAAGTCATGTCAATTATTACAAGAATTTTGTTTATGATTCATATACAAGTATACAACTGAGGTTATACACTGTAAACGGGATGGCGAAGATTTAGTTATTGCTTCATTTGTATTGTACGAAATTTGTTTACTTGGATCAATTTCCTTCAATAGTTTCTTTGTTTATAGGCGGTAAAAGAAAGTGTCTTTATAGGTGTTTGTATTAAAATGCGATTGATAATTGTAAAGCTTGTTCTCGAGTTTTGTTTTCATACATTCTCAAACTTATCCTTCGGGCAATATATTCGAGAAATAGTCTTCTGTGGTTGTAAATCAATTTCTTTTTTGCCAGAAACAAAAGGGAGGTTTTAAATCAATGAAGTTCACCTGATTGTAATCTTTACCAAAATCCATTATTGCAAAACTCGTGCCGAAGTTAAAAGCCAAGAAATAGTCCTACGGATACTTTCATATAGAAGTTCCCATGTCCTACGATAAACAAGAATGAAGCGTCCTATTGTTTACTGGTAAGCAATTGCTAATATTGGTTGTATAATTAGCGTGCCGAAACATTAACCCCAATAGTTGTTTTGACCGACTAGCCTCGTCTGTACGCATGCCTCTCTTATCCACGCTGTCCTAAGTAAGTTGTTTACATCCTTGTTCCTGTTCATTTTATTTGTTTGCTTATTTCATCTTGTGTGTTGCAATCTGCAGTTGCCTTAATACGTTGAGAACACTTGTTGTAAATTGTAATGAGCAAATTAATCGACTAGTTAATTTTTGCCCATTTGTCATTCAATACCAATAATTACTGTTGATCACCACTTCTCTTCGTGATTCTTTAACAATAGCAAAGGTCAACAAATGAACGGTAATAGAGGAAGTACCTACTCAAAGCAGTATAAATTTACGTATGCGAAGCTAAATCTTTCATAACTTGCTAAGGAATTAAATGTATTTATAAATATACGTATGCAGTAGGCTAAATCGTTCATAAATTGCAAATTCACATGATAGTATTTCCAGAAATAAATTCTTTACTGCTGCCAAAAAAAAAAAAAAGTATTTCCAGAAAAATTCGTACTCCTTACACCTAAGCCTTTATAATATTCCATTTGGTGGTTTGCCTTTAAGTGTAAGGAGGACACGAGAATTTTTCGTATTTCAAATGGATTCACTTACTATTTGATTAATTATATTTCCAGTCTCTTCAAAGAAGTAAAAACACCCAACCTAAAGCACTGTTCAGAGATCAGTGCCATCAGACTGAGGTTTAACCTGAACCATGAAAAGAATAGCCTAAAGATCTTTTCAGCAGTCTGATACTCCGATAAGTTCACAATCAGCAGTACAAGAGTGTTCCTTAAGCCCATCCAAATCAAGTCTACTCTATGTCCGGACCTAGCAAAGGAACAACTAAGTTTCTAAATGGGTTTTGTTAAGGCTAAACGAGACAAAACCGTGCAAATAAATCTATAGTAAACCAAGTTTAACATCGAAAGTTCAAAACTAATGCCATAATGTGCACTTGTTTGATGATTATATACAAGTGAACGAGCTAGAGCGCTAGACCATCTCAAAAATACGACACTATAGCCATGTCCATTGTACGTAATGTAGATATAATAGCTGAACTCAGCTTGCATCAATTGTTTGATCACGAATGAAAGAGATTACAAGAAGGCATGGAGAATGGAGATCGTTGACTTGGTTGTCAGTGCTAAAGAGGTATTAGAAGGATGGGTCATACGCACGGGGAGATCAAAAGAAATTGAAAAGAAAAACTACTTTCATCACAGCATGGCATTAAGAACTAAAAGTCTTCCAAGCGATATAGGGTACACAATGCAATTTAAGATATGTTTGTTCTCTGTACGTAACCATTACATTACATATCTTTTCCTAAACATCTGCATTACAAGAATCAACCTAAAAGCAAGTCTGACCTGTAGATTGAAAGCTGCAAGTGATGAATTTACTGGTCTAATAGCGTCCTGACCTAGAGTGACTCATATCGTCCAATGTAGCCCCAAATACTCTTCGAGAGTAATCATAATTGTAGCTCTCATGGCGAGACCTATGTGTACTGGAATCTTGTTCTACACCAGGAGGAAGCAAATCTAAAAACAGCAAGGTAACAAACAATGTTTAAGAATCATGAGGAACAGAATTGCAGACAAACAATACACAAGTTATAGGGAAGGGAAGAAAAAGAACAAAACAGCGCAAGCAAATATACAAACAAAAGGCAAAATGATTCTGAACATAGAAGATGTGAAACGAAGCAAAAAATAATTAAAAAAAACACGTGTATTACCTTCATACTGCACTGGGTTGGTTTGTCGTCTACCAGATGATGAAAACCTTGTGGGTTGATGAGGATCTTCCATACCAAAAGGTGTAGGATTGAACCTTGAATTGATTGGTGAATTTGAGGAGAATCTTGATGTAGAGGCCACCTTTGCTGCTGCCTTATCTTGCCCAGAAATCTGTCAACAGAATTAAAATGTTAATTGCAAGATGAGGCATTCAAATAATCATTATCGGTCTGTAATTCAGTAACAATGCGACATCAGACATGACATAGTCATTACCCTGCTGCAAATCCATGATGCATATCAGTGCAAATATGATATATTGATCAACAGTGTATAATAACAAACACTTTTAGAGTTCAGCTCAAGAGATAGAATAGTAGATATATGTTGTGACTTGTTAGATACAATAGCCACAACCAGAGGAATATAAGCTTATAAACACTAGCAAGGCCCAAATAGTAACATCATTACCAAATAGCATCAAAAGTTTTCGCTTGTGGTAGAGTAAAAGCGTTTGATGTACAAAGCCTCACCCAAGTGTTGAAAAAATATCATTTGGGGTCGGTTAACATCAATCATCATTCAACCCCTCGATGATCGTTAACATGTTGAAAAAAATGTACAGGCAAACATGATAAAAGAAAGAATGGCCCAAATCAATAAGTGTGGATAATAAAACCCGAGTTTGAGAAAAGAACTTCGAAAAAGAGAACTAGTTGGACATTTAAATAAAATTGATATGTAAAGAATGAAAACAAAGAAGTAAAAATCATAAAAAAAGTAAATTTTAAAAAAATAACAAGTTATTGAAAACATTGGATGCATGCACAATCGGACACTCCATAGGGGAACAGGTATAGAGCAACACACATAAACATGCTCACATGTGGTTTTCATGGGTACAGAAGCTGGCCCATTGTATACATTATAAGATTGGAATAAAATTATCTTGGGAGTAAAAAGAAGGAATGGATGGACATGATAGAGGAGGACAAACCGCAAATTTCAAAGTCCGATTGTAGAGAGTCACAAGACCAGAGAAAAGCTTGGTAGCATAATCAGCAATCTCCTCAGTTTCGTACTCGGCAAAAGCAAAACCCTTGGGCTTCTCTGTTTCCTTGTCCTTTGGAAAGTGTAAATCAACTACCCGTCCCGCTTGGATAAGGATGTCATAAAGAACCCTCTCAGTAACCCTCTCATCCAAATTCCCTGTACAGGACATAGTTACAGCATATTAGCATACAACATCATTCTGCAGAAAAAAAGGGAGAAGTTCCTGAATGACATTTTTGTAACAATAAAACATATAATAGCGTCAAATATGCTATATATCCAACATCAAAATTTTTTTTCTAGGATGTGTTAATGGATACTCTCTTAACAACTCAAGACATCGCTAATTAAGCCTTTTTTTTTTTAAATGGAAAACGATATGAGACAACAGATTGTTACTAATTCGTTATATCTACTCTTTATCGCCTAACTCTCCCACCCCCTCCCTCTTCCCCGTTATGAGTCCTCAAAGGACACAACACCATGTGAGCAAATGGCTACAAAATTGGTAATCAACCTCCCTTTTCTTCTATCTTATCTTATCTAAGCGGATAGCTGAAAACATGTGTCCCAAGCATGGTACTAAATATTGGCAAAAACACAACGTATCAGTTTAAACAGATGATTTTACATCTTTCTACACCAATATTTTCTGATATACAAAGGTTGCCTAAAAACATTAATATTTGGCTGGTATGGCTGATATTTGCTGACCAATAATTAGCGACCCTAGACTGATACGACTAACGTGACTGATATAAAATCATGGCATAGTACACAGCCGCAATTGATGAGCATTATCGCAATCGCTACTGATACTGTGATTTAATACCATGGTCCCAGAGGATAAGCTAACCAAGTCTAACTCAACAAATCAGATTACGATACGAGTTACCATTATTTCCAAATTTTGAACCTCATTTCATCAATGCTTACTGCTAAGTCACAGTCACCTTAATGGGCACCGGCTTATTCAAATCAGGAATCCTTGGATACCAAATTTAAACGCCGAAATACGATTCAAATATCATAAATTGTCGCACAAATCAGTTTGGGAGTATTAATTTCTGAACGGTTTATACAATAAATGACAATTATTGAATTCTTTCTCATTTGTTGTTGTTATTACCAAGTATAACTTCAATTAATTCTTACAGTAAATAACAAAATTGCAAAACCAAATAATAATAAAAAAGAACCCTAATTCAGCAAAATAACTATAAATTCAATTGAATTGCATTGAATTGAAGTAAAAGAAAGAATTTGAGAACAGTGAAGAAATAAGGAAAGTACCAATGTAAACGGTGGATTTTTGATTGCCAGACATCGTCGACGAAAACAAGACCAACCCGGTTTTCGAGATTTCTTTCTTTCTGGCTTCAGGACCAACTTCTTCACACCTTGTTTCTTTCTTTTCTTCCTCTATAATACGTCTATTTGTCGAGTATCAAAATCAATTAAGTTGTGGATTAGGATTTCAATAAGTCTCCCGTAACAAGGTTATAGGGAATCACAAAGGTGTTTGTCTTTACCTATTCAACTGGATAATATTTGACCCGTCATAGGCTTGTGACGGATATGTTCATCACAAATAAGAATTTGTGTTAGGATTTAGGGGGAATAATTGAAAATTTTATATTTTTATTTAAAATTTTCAATTTTTCCATTATATACTCCTCAATTTGATTAGTAGTTCGCCTCTTGAAATTTAATACTCCGTACTCCCTTAATAGTAAATTTCGCCACCTTCACTCTAGTCTAGACTTCAGTATATCGTTTATTTTTATTTATTTATTTTGTCAATCGAAGCACACACTTAGTCGCATTACAATAGAGATATGGGTTGAGTTCAAACCTGGGGCTTATTGTCAACAATAACCCCGTTCTAACCACTAGACTAAGTATCATATTTCCATCAACTTTTACCGAGTTTTTTACCGTGTAGACTCACCACCAAGTCTCAAACTTTGTACATTATATCTCAGATTCACCTCAATTTACTTAATCCACTATACTTTTTTTCTCGGTATTTAAAGATAGGGAAAAAAAACCTACACAAGAGAGCCATTTATTGGATGGCGTGTCAAAAGAACATGTGCTAAGTAGGCTCTTAAAGCGAGTCTTTGATTTCAAAGAATCAACTTAAAACTTTGGTAAAAACTTTCGGTTTATATTGAAAGTCTTCAAATAATACCCCCTATAATATTACCTTGTGTGTAGTTTGTAAACTACAAGCATACGTAGCGATATGTAAATCACGCATATTAAGGTAGTCACTTTTTATCAGGGTAGTAAATACCGATCCAATTAAGTTTTTATTGCATGTCAAATTGATCAAAATAGGAAGCAATGACACACTATCCAAATCAATAAGTGAATTTTGACATAGTGTTGACAATAATTATTTTTTAAAAATAAAACTTAAAAATTCTTGTAATTTGTAGTTGTGTTTGGAGGGGTGCTTCTTGTATGACTTTCACTACGATTGTCATACGGGGTATTTTGTTTGTCTCCATGTGTGCTCATCTTTAACGGTAAGTCTCCCTTGTAATGGATATATTCGTCACAAGCTTACGACGGGTCAAGTATTACTCATGTGGGTAGAAAAAAAACAAAACAGATTGCTACTCTTTAGACACTCCGCTTTTGTCTTATCTACCCTCATGGATAATACTTAACTTGTCACAAGCTTACGACGGAGAATTTGGGTATTAAAATATTTGAAAATTAAAGAATGTCGACAGCAAGAATTTGCGTGCACATAAACACACCACTAATCGATTCCTTTCATTCCAGACGGAGCAACGAATTATTGTATGTTATGTTTGGAACATACTCCTTAATTGATAACGCAAATTGGCAACTTCTCGTGCATTGTAGAGCTAGTCTTCTTTAAAACGGAAGTATCCGTCTTAATATTAAACGGGTCAAATAAGTATCAATCGATTAATGCTGTTTCTAACGCTAATTTTGGCCCACACTCTCATAGTCGTCCCGACACAAGCACACAACCTTGACTATATAAGTAGGGTACCCATATAAGTAAGATACATCAGGTAGACTGCATATCTCAGACCACCCTTACCCCACCTCGAGTCACTGAAGTAATGCATGGATACAACCTGGGTCATGACGACAACCAGTCGTCTGTGACTGTTCATTCTTCGCTTCTCACTTTCTTTCCTCGTCATGACATCTATATCTCACAGTTCATACTCAGTACTCCGTATTAAGCAAAGCAAATAAACTAGTTACGTGTTTACTCCGTATGACAAAACACGCAGAGAACCCTATCAGCAACAACTAACATGTCCTACAAACAAAGAACGCCAACACGAGATTAACACAAGTAAACAATCCGCTGGTATAAATGGAAACAACCAAAGTACAAGTAGATATGAAATATACAGTACATACCACAGTACCCATGTTTGACACAAATCATCCGATACAAGATTGCAGCACACAAAAAACACTTGATTTTACTTACAAGTTACAAGTACAAGCCAAAGTAGTACGGACTAGTAGTAGTGGTCGTAGTAGTAAACAATATGATACTGTCGATCTCAAGGCAAGGAGTACTGTTGACCTATCTCATGCTCATGGCTGGCCATGGAGCCATTCCAGGTGCAGGTAACGCTGGACGTATAATAGGAACCCGTTTCACCACTGAAAATGCCTCGTTCAGACGTGCTGCCCGGCTCATGAACTGAGATACCTTCTGTAGTTATCCGGTTGCAGAGATAGCAGAGTTACATGACGAATTTAAGAAGAAATTTAATAATTAAAAGTCCATGGTCAAGGATGACATAGGCAAGAATAATAGAACATAGAGTAAGTTGTTTTCGGAAAGTTATGTTTTTACTTGGTTCCAAGAGAGATGTCTTGTAAATAGTCACAAAATAGTTACGCGCAATTTCAAAGCTCGCTCATTAGGCAAAAACTTACTTCCTATAATCACTTCAAATCATTGCAGTCAAAAACACAGAATAAAACCAACTCGACTACTAATCAAATCATCATATAGCATCCTGATATCTACTGAGGCTAAACTGCAATTGAATGACATCCTCCGGATATCTACCGACTACCAAACTACCATCCGTCTTATTCTCTCATTTCCTTTTAAAAACACTTGGATCATTCATTTCCAAACCAGAGAACAGACAGCAAATTAATGTTTAAATTACAAGGTATGCCCTGGTGATAAAATAAATGCCAAGCTTAATCTTTTTATTCTGATAAACTCTAGCTGATACTCTGATCACAGGAACTCATTTCTCACACAGTCACACATGTATACGGGATTGTTTGAACACCACATATAGACAAGATTTCAATTTTATACGTACGGGAATCCGTTTTTCACAGAAAACTTAGAAGACAAAATTCAAATAGACCCATATCTGAATTCTGAAGCAATGCAGCATCCACTATTCCACTATTTCTCATTTCTGACGGCCTTATGTGACCATTTTTATGGTAAAATGTAACCATTTTAACTTGTGTTCGTTGTTCAGGTAACTTTTTGTCAAAAAGTGGTCACATTTAGCTGTAAATGGGTCACATACTGCGCGCCCGTGCAGCATCAGGTCTCTTAAGATTGTTATAATCCAACAAGGGGTATGGCCTATCAGCCTATGGGTACTATCAGAAATCCAACAATAATAATACATTTTGTGCTCGAGTGATTCGCGCCATCTGATTTTCCTTCCTAATTTGAGTCGATCTCACATATAAAACCGTCTCATATAATCGCCACAAAAACAAGGAAGAAGAGAGAAAAAAGAAGACAGACCTTGTCATCAACGGCGACATTAAGGTGAATACTGAGCGCTTTACGCTTCAACTTATGCAAATACTTCCTCCGTAAAATAACAAAACCCATTAAAGCAGCTGCCGCCATTGATAAAGACCAAACAGGACTAACCCTAAACACACAATACTTAATCACCTCTAATGGCACCTTCCACCATACCACCACCTTCTTCTCCTCCACCTCCTTTTCCTCATTTTCCTTCTCCTCTTCCTCTGAAAACCCTAATTCTTCAACCTCACCACTATTTCCCCCAATTTCCGCTAACCCTAGACCGTGACCGCAATCGCAACACTCAGCGTGAGGCTCAATTAAGCCCCGTCCGCCGGAATCCTCATCGGAAGACACGCTTCCGCCGCTGTCCACGGCGGCAGATGCGACGGGGATATCAGTCGGGTCGACCCAACTCGGATTATCCGACTCGCTTCCTTTCCCTTCTTCATCTTCGTCTTCAACGACGCCTTCGGCGTAATCAGGGGAGAAGTAATCGGATTGAATAACGCCGCCGTGGACGGCGGCGGAAGAAGGGGAGGAGGGTGGGAGTGCTACCTCTTCCCAGTCCCAGTCAGCAATTTGTGAAGTTGGGGTTTCCATTTTTGATTAATTTTTTATTAGTTTGAGAAAAGAAAAATGAAGAAGGAAGGAATGATGAGAAAGTGGGAAATGGTGGTATAAAAGAGGAAAGAACAAGGTGATGGATGAAATTAATGATGGAAGTAACAGTCTATACGTTTTGTTGTTCTTATTAATTTGGGACCGTTTGTTTAGTTGTGATTTTTATGGCCGGAGTAGAGATTTATTATAAACGGAACACTAAGATTTTTGGTATACGGTTTCTCATTAAAAACTTAAAGGAGTACTATATAAGTTTTAGAAAAAATCACAAGTTCTTATTTATGACAAGTATATCTATCTTAAGCTTAGGACATAAAAATCATAAATTTATTTATTTACACAAGTGAAATGCAAATGGGACTTAAATCATTTTAACGTTAAACGGATATATCCGTCTTAAGTGATAATTACCGAAAACTGAGTCGATAAATTAGCTAGATGTCTGACTAATAAGGAGAAAGTAGCAGATTCTATACCTTCCTTTATTTTACAAGTAGTGCTACTGTAAATCTGTAATGCAGATTCGTTTGTAGAATTGGAGGGGGGTAGACTGTAGAGGGAATAAATAGTTAGGCTTATGGATAGACGGCATAGACCTAATAATAATTGTGGTTTAACGAGCCCAAAATTCTCTCCATTTCCTAAAAAGAAATGGAGAGGCCATTACCTATCAACGGTCCAGATTGTATCTTACATCGACGGTTTACGATTTATGCATAAAAATAAAGGGCTAATAGAGTATAGATGAGATAATATTATTAAATGGATTTGTGAGAGGAAATGGAGAGAATTCTTGTTGTGGTTTAACATGGCTTGTTTTGTTTCCTAGATTTGCGTACCGTCTAACTCGCATTAACCTTTAAACCAAATTCATGAGTTACACGAAATTCAATTGGCCCGGCACCAGTCGATTGCCGTGTTTTTGAAGAGCAACGACATTCAATAGTCATACTTACTATGAAAATTAGTACCAAATTAAAGAATCATGGTGGCGGCCATCATCAAGAACAAAAGATTCACAAAAAAACATACAAAATGGTGTTAAAAAATAGTGTCTCAATAATTTAGTTATAGATCGTTTCTCCTAAGTTTTTAGTATAGAATGCAGAGTGGGAAATCACACGCGTGGTGTTCTTATTGCGAGGTTAATATGAATAAAGTTTTAGTCGGAGAAATGGGCAACTAAGGTGACGACGGTTGGTGAATGGTTCAACTGTGATTGCAACT
>JAGPOY010004975.1:0-11408 GCA_018983105.1 Silene uniflora | reverse complement strand
AAATAGATGCAAGTTTGAGCATGTGGTAAGTCGTCCAGAAATGGTTGTCAATTTCATTAAAGATCAGATGCGTGCAAGGCTGAAAGCTAAGAGCGAGGTAAAGATGAAGGCGGGAACGTTAGAGTGGTGTAGGCATTTAGGCCTCTTGATGTAATGGTTAGCATATTAGAAGCTAGTTTGGCTTAATATGTAAAATTGGTGAATGTACTTCAATGTTTTTATATTAATGAAATTTAACATTCCACCAAAAAAAAAAAAGATAATAGAGAGGAGAACCAACAACTACCTGCTCTGACTGAATATGGATTCACAACCGGAATGGCGGGTATCCTGAAAGCCCTGAGAGATATGAAAGACAACGTGAAGCGGCCAAGGCCACCAGTAGAAATTCGAGCTTGGAGAAAAGACATCAAGAAGAAATGCGAATTCCACCGTGATGTAGGGCATAACACGGAAGACTGCTATTCCTTGAGGAGAGAAATCAGACAATTATGCGAGAAGGGAGCGCTGAGCCACCTATTACCATGTGGGGGCAAGCAGCAGGAGAAGGTGGATTCAACCAGGCAAGCTAAGCCATCTTCGCCGCCCTCGAGCAGAAAGACAATCAACGTGATAACAGGCGGCTCAGATCTAAGTGGTCTAACATATTCCGCAGCCAAAAGGCACGCTACCCAGACCAAAGGTAACAGACCAGAAACGTCCTACAAAGTTTTGCACAGTGACCTGCCAGCAATCACCTTCGACGAGGTAGACGTGCAAGATGACCAGGAACATCATGACGCACTTATCATTACACTATCAATGGCTAATTGCACAGGAAAGAGAGTGTTAGTAGACACAGGAAGTTCGGTCAACCTGGTCATGCTGAAAACAATACCAAATATGGGGTTTAGTAAGAAAGATCTGCAAAAGAAGACTATACCATTGGTAGGGTTCAGTGGCGAAACAGCTAACTAGCTGGGAGAAATCACCATCTCCACATACGCAAGAGGAGTAAATAAGCAAGTAAGATACCTGGTCATCGATGGACCATCCACCTACAATGTCATTGATAGGTCCATATTTTATAGAGTTTTCCCTTATATTTAGCTCACATTTTAATTGATTATTGCACTTTTATTAAGTGATTTATTAAGCTAATATTACTTTCTAGTTGTTTTGCTTGCATTTGCTATTTTTGTAGGAATCTAAGCATTTAGAGGATTTTTCCACCACTTTGAGCAAGCAAATGGACCATGGCATGACCAGATCATATTTATGTTGGTCCATAATACATTTCACTAATTATTTTAGTGGAAATGTAAACAATTGGAAGTGAATGAGCAAAGATCACATAAGAGGAATTGAAGAGAGCCATTGATGATAGCATTTGGTGCCAAAGATCACATTTACCCGGGTGATTAAAGAGCAATTAACACAAAGCATTGGATCCTTATGGCATTAAAGCAAGGATTGAAGACAATATACCCGGATACTGCCCAACCCGATCGGGACCATTCGATTCTAGGTGTAAATGCACTTCTTACGTTTCACCTCCTATTCACTATAAATAGGAGGTGTTGTACGACGTCTTGGGCATCTGTTTTTCCACTCTTTGATAGCTTAGATTACATATTTCTCATAATCTCCTAGTTTAGTTTAGAAGTAGTTTAGATTAGTTTAGCTTTACAACAATTACATTGAAATACATTTCCTTTAAGTAATTTATAATTCAAGTACTCTTTTCTTACAAGCTTTCTCCATTTCCATTGCTAAGGTAATTTATATTATGTTTATGTTAGTTATTTCATTTGTTTACGTTTCATTTTATTACATGATGTTCGAGTAAGTTATTGTCTAGGAATTAGGCGAAACATGTGAAAAGGTATTTGCAATCGAGTAACTAGTAGATATAATGTTGTCTATGTTGTTTCCTCCGTATGCTTATATGCTCTAATTTGTTCCATAAGTCGAGAGACAAGGGATTGAGAAGAACATATTGCTTGCATAGGTAGAATGGATTAAATCGAGAGATCAATGAACCGTTCTATGATAGATGATACTAATGTCGAGAGGCGGGTGTCATCGATCTAAACAATTAACAATTTTGTTACATCTCTTGTTGTCTCATGCAATTGCTTATTTACATGTCGAACCAAATTCCTAGATGTTTTCCTCTATTATTATTGTTTCTTTATACTTGCAACCAATCAATCAACATAACTCGTTTAACTCTACCAAGATAATATTCATT
This sequence comes from Silene uniflora, assembly GCA_018983105.1. Classification (NCBI taxonomy): domain Eukaryota; kingdom Viridiplantae; phylum Streptophyta; class Magnoliopsida; order Caryophyllales; family Caryophyllaceae; genus Silene; species Silene uniflora. The sequence continues at coordinate 9,175 of JAGPOY010004975.1, read as the reverse complement.
TCATAACAACTAATTAATAATCAATCAAGCTCTCTGTGGAATTTGACCCCTATATACTACATTCATTTGTTGTACCATTAGGGTATTTTTTCTTAGGTGTGCGACAACCTATCAAATTTTGGCGCCGTTGCCGGGGAGCACGGTTTTATTTGATTTTAGTTGTTGAATTTTGTCTTGTTTTCTCTTGTCCCAAGGAACACTAGTTCCTTGTGATTTTTTCTCACGGTTTTCTTGTAGTTTTAGTGCCTTTTTCAGGTGGTGAAACTATCTTAACGGAAAATCTCATATCCATCCAATGGCCGTATTTCCATTCTTTCATGAACCAAACCAATCTTTTCATGACTATTTGTCTCGATTTGACGAATATGTTAATTATCTTGCTTCTCATGGTTTAATTTATCATGACTTTGAATTGGTTCAGGTGTAATTGAGGGAATGAATGCGGAGTCTCGTAATTTAGCTCTTTATATAAGTGATGGGAATCTTTACCGCATGCGCATTAGAGAGCTTTGGACTTTTATTAGGTTCATGGCCGACCAATGTCGAGTAGTAGCCCGCCAACAATCTTTCTTGCCAGGTTTAGAAGAGGAAATCTATGCTCGTCTCCAACATGTGTCCCAACAAATGGATGCAAATGAAGAGCAATATACCAATACTTGTAGCTGTATCCAACAATTGTTCCAACAATTGGATGAAGGTAATAAGCACTTGGCCGATACTTCCCCTCCTAAGAACTCCCAATGTGAGTCTTTTTCTATTAACACCCCCGAATTAATAGATGATGATGACGATGGACCGACTTTTCTTATTGAAAATCAACCTATTATTATCCAATTTGACCCATATGTGGAAGAGAAAAATGACACATATCTCATAAGTAATGATGAGCCCGATTACAATGACGATAGTGAGATAATTCTCGAGAACATAAACTCCGTCGAGAATCCATTCATGTTTGATGTTGTTGACCCTTTTGTGGTTGACGTAGGATTTAATGATCACCAAGTAAATGTTAAATGGGATGAACCCCCCATTTTTGATGAGTCCTACAATTTCGAGTTTTCGTACCCCCGTTTTGAGACCATTTTTGATAATAATTTGCCCTCTAACAATTTATTTTATGATCTCAAGGGTGACGCTCCGTCTCTTGCTGATGAGTGGAGTGATACAGTGGTCCTTTACGAAATCTCTATTAAGCAAATTGATAAAATTTATTCTTCATTGTCATTGCTCTTTTATGTTTTAAATTTATCAATTGCTTACATATTTTTATGTCGTGTTCACGCGCAGGAATATGACAAGCTCCTACGGGCATTGACGTAATTTTTAAGGAAGACCGACAATATTTGTTAAATTAGTTTTATTTATGTTTTTAAATTATTGCAATTTATTGTTTTTATTAGAATTAGTAATTTACATTTCTAAATTAGCTAAAGTCAAATTGAGTGTGTTTTGTAGGTAAAAAGAAGAAAAGAAGAAAGGAAATTATTTTGGCACGCTCTCCCATGTAACACATCCAGTTCGGGGTCGTAACATTGGAATAACGGAGTGCTAAATAACAATTACTGAGGAAGAGAAGTCAACGCATAAAATAGGTCAAACCCGATCGGGTTCAGCGGTCCCGATCGGGAACGTGACTTTCATGTTTGAATTGTTTTATTTTGAGCACGGGTAAAAGCAAAAATCGACTAAGTGTTCATTCATTTCCAGCAATTCGACGGGTAGCTTCTTTCTCTCTACTTCTCTATTTTCTTCTACACTTCACTAAAATCACTAAAATCTCCTTCTAATCATCAAGAATCAAGAGTCTAATCCATTCCTAAGATCAACAAGTAAGTATTATTCTCTATTCTCTTTGATTTCATCCTTTGAATCACCCATTTCCCCAATTTGCTAACCCTAAATTGATTTGGGGGAGATTAATTTTTCTCCTATTTTAGTTAGAAATTGGTTGTTGAATGGTCTCTTATTGTTTGTAGAGTATGATAGCATGTTTATTTACTCTATTCTAGTTGATTTGGATGAATTTAAGCTTGCCTTAAGATTGATTTTTCGTCTTGAAATTTCAGAAATTTTGAGACAACTATGGCACCAAAAGGAAAGGGAAAGCAAGCTAGCAAAAGGGCTAGAGTAGAGGAGCCTCATGTAGAGGATGAGCAAATGGAAGAGCCAAGGCAATGGTATGATGCTACATATCCTAATGTCATTTTTAATTCTCAAACTCAATGGAATAATTGGGTTAGTTTAAGAGCTAAGGAAATTAAGATGACTAAATTCATTAACAAGGAGTCTTTAAAAATTATGAAGCTTGATAAATTGACAAAGGCCTTGTTTGTTAGTCTTGGTATGAAAGAAGCTTATGGTATGTATCATGATACATTTCCCGAGTTGACTCTAGAATTTTTGAGCTCTTTTGAGTTCCATCGTTCTAAGAAGGATAAATATGTTTTTCATGTTACCTCTCGTCTTTTTAATACCGACTATAACATTTTTGGTTTGCTTGATAAGAACTTACCTTGGGAATCACCGGATGGGTATAACCCCGTTAACACCTGGAAAGCAATTTCCCAATACCCTTTTTCGGATTGGAAGCATGTACCCCATCAATTTATTGACTATCCCCAAATTAGGATTTTGCAAAGGTTTATGGGGTGGACATTTTTGGGTAGAAATGAGCTTTATTCGGTGAGGCAATTAGAGGTTACAATTCTTTGCTCTTTTCTTAATGTTGATGGTGATGAACCTTGGGCGATTAATATCCCTTATCATTTTGCAGTTCACCTCACTAAGCAAACCAACCAAAAGAATTATGCTATTGTCTTAGGAGGTCTTATCACTAGGATTGCGGAGCGTGTTTGTGACTTCAACCCCGAGACTACCCAATTGGAGAGGATAACCAAGTGTAGGGAAAAGGGGCATGGGCTTGACTATGCTTATTTTGAATCTTTGAATTGGTTTAGGAATGACCACACCCGCATGGTTAGGAAGGTAGGTGCCCATGACACCATTACCTTACCCGGTGACATTTCTGAGATTAAACCATTTGTTAAAGTCAAGCGTCGTACCCATAAGGACTACGAGAGACCCACTTATCACCTTGTTTTAGGATAGGTAGTACGTAGTACTACCACCTCTCGTCATGATGTAGGGCAATCCTCTACTAACCCTTCCACTAACCCCTCTTATGGTTATAATGATGATATGATGAACATGATGCGTGATTTGTCTATCAATGTTAATAGTATTAGAGAGGACCAACGTCTTGCCTTATCACCTATTTATGATCATTATGCTAGGCAAGGTGTTATTAGGCCTCAAGGCCCTCATCCATCTTGGTTTAATTGGCCCCCTAGTGGGTATCCCTCCTCTAGTCCTATTGATTCAGGAAATCGCGCACCCGGACCGGATATGTGTGGTTCGGACTATGGTGCCGAAGCTTTTCAAGGAGGATATGGCTTGGATGGAGGATATGGAGGTGATGATGGTTTTGTTGGTTATGGTAGTGGTGGTGGTAGGGACATTTATGGTGGGTATGATAACCCTTTCCAGTTTGGTAGACCTCTTGGTGATGATGAAGGTGCTAGTGGTAGCGGTGGTGGCGATGATGGTGCGTCAGGATCGGGTGGAGATCAAGAACCTAAGGCTAAGTCGGGTTTTAGCCGCCTTTGGCCATTTTCTTGATGATGATTTGGAGGATCCCCCTTGTTTATACTAGCTTGGGGGGAAACTAGCTAGTTTAGTAAGTGTGTTTTATTGCTTTGCATTTTAGTTTTATTTCCCGCTTCTCATTAAGCATGCTTTATTGTTCTTCTTTATGTGTCATGAGCCATAGTTTTGGTTTCGTTGGAGGTCTTTATGTTGACACATTGGGGACAATGTTATGTTTAGCTTGGGGGGGGGGGGATTGTATTTGCATGTAGTTAGTTTGCATTTAGGTAAAATTAGGAGAAATTTTGAGAAATTTTATGACTTTGATGTGTGATTTTTGCTTAATTCTTTGTTTGTCCTACTTATGCCCTCTTGTTTATCCTATTTTTTGCTTGATAGTTTTGACTCTATTTTATTTTGACGGGATTATACATGCATGGGGATGTCTTGACATAGTAGGTGGATGATGAATTTTGGACTTAATAGGCTTGATCTAGACTTTTGGCGAGCCACAAATGGTAAGGTAGAGCCTCCTTAAGACCGATGCATCCATATCCGGTCTCTCTTAGGTGAGTGGTAGGTCTCCTTATGGTATGTGTTACATCAAAACCCATAAGTATGGTCCTCTATTCATTTCATTTAAGCATCACTTTCATGTTTGCATTGCATTTTGAAGCCTTTCACATTGATAATTTGCCCATTTTCTAGCCCCCTTTTCACATGATTTATTCCTAGCTACATATAAACTTGTCTACCGTTGTCAAGCTAGTAGCTATTTTATGGTGTCGGGAAGCTCAAATTGGGATGGTTTCAAAGTTTATATCATTGTGAATATCATATGAAAGTTGAAGCAAAGAAGCAAAGAAAGAAAAAATAAATGTTGTTGCTTGAAAAATGAGAAGAAAGAAAAAAAATGAAAAGCAAAGAAAAGAAAAGAAAAATGTCAAAAAGAAAAATGAAAAGTTGTTGCTTAATATTAAGAAAAGTAGAAGAAGAAAAAGAAATTCTCATGCTAATATTTTTCATATTTTTGGAGAAATTTCTTATGGTTTGTAATGTATAGAAGCAGTTGTCTTCTAAATTGGGTAATTGGGTCGGAAATAGTATCTCTTGGTGGCCTTTGTTGCTAGCTTGACATTAGCTCCACAATCCCATAATTATTTGTTCCCCTTTATTACCCATCACAAAATAGCCTTCTACTAACCCTTTGGCTTCAATATTTGCTTTGCATTTTGATTGTTGGCTTATGATTTGATTGTTTACCATACTAGATTACGGGCACATTCTCATGAGTTGAGGATAGTTGAGTGATTTATCACAAAAATTGTCCTTAAACACAAATTGAGTTATGAGTGAACCGTGAGAGTCCGAAAGACACATGATCATGCAAAAGCCGAAAAGTCCATTTGAAGTTGTTTACGCTACGCCGTCGTATAAATCTCATCCATGTTATGTTTTTCCTTATGCCCTTGTTGATTAGAGACGAGAGTTATTGCTTGATAGTTTTATGGGATTTACATGATGGGATGATTGCTTGCTTGAGGACAAGCAAGAGTGTAGCTTGGGGGAGTTTGATAGGTCCATATTTTATAGAGTTTTCCCTTATATTTAGCTCACATTTTAATTGATTATTGCACTTTTATTAAGTGATTTATTGAGCTAATATTACTTTCTAGTTGTTTTGCTTGCATTTGCTATTTTTGTAGGAATCTAAGCATTTAGAGGCTTTTTCCACCACTTTGAGCAAGCAAATGGACCATGGCATGACAAGATCATATTTATGTTGGTCCATAATACATTTCACTAATTATTTTAGTGGAAATGTAAACAATTGGAAGTGAATGAGCAAAAATCACATAAGAGGAATTGAAGAGAGCCATTGATGATAGCATTTGGTGCCAAAGATCACATTTACCAGGGTGATTAAAGAGCAATTAACACAAAGCATTGGATCCTTATGGCATTAAAGCAAGGATTGAAGACAATATACCCGCATACTGCCCAACCCGATCGGGACCATTCGATTCTAGGTGTAAATGCACTTCTTACGTTTCACCTCCTATTCACTATAAATAGGAGGTGTTGTACGACGTCTTGGGCATCAGTTTTTCCACTCTTTGATAGCTTAGATTACATATTTCTCATAATCTCCTAGTTTAGTTTAGAAGTAGTTTAGATTAGTTTAGCTTTACAACAATTACATTGAAATACATTTCCTTTAAGTAATTTATAATTCAAGTACTCTTTTATTACAAGCTTTCTCCATTTCCATTGCTAAGGTAATTTATAGTATGTTTATGTTAGTTATTTCATTTGTTTACGTTTCATTTTATTACATGATGTTCGAGTAATTTATTGTCTAGGAATTAGGCGAAACATGTGAAAAGGTATTTGCAATCGAGTAACTGGTAGATATAATGTTGTCTATGTTGTTTCCTCCGTATGTTTATATGCTCTAATTTGTTCCATAAGTCGAGAGACAAGGGATTGAGAAGAACATATTGCATGCATAGGTAGAATGGATTAAATCGAGAGATCAATGAACCGTTCTATGATAGATGATACTATTGTCGAGAGGCGGGTGTCATCGATCTAAACAATTAACAATTTTGTTACATCTCTTGTTGTCTCACGCAATTACTTATTTACATGTCGAACCAAACTCCTAGATGTTTTCCTTTATTATTATTGTTTCTTTATACTTGCAACCAATCAATCAACATAACTCGTTTAACTCTACCAAGATAATATTCATTTCATAACAACTAATTAATAATCAACCAAGCTCTCTGTGGAATTCGACCCCTATATACTACATTCATTTGTTGTACCATTAGGGTATTTTTGCATAGGTGTGTGACAACCTATCAGTCATCCTGGGAAGACCATGGCTGCATCTGATGAAGGCAGTCCCCTCAACATACCATCAGTGTGTAAAGTTCCCCACACCCTGGGGAGTGGAAGAAATACGAAGAGGTCAAAAGGAAGCCAGAGACTGCTACCAGAAAGCACTAAAGTGCACAGTCGTTCCTCCAGCATAGCAATTACCGAAAAAGTTTGTCCAGGACGAATACGTGGAACCTCCAGCCGAAGAACTAGATCAAATCTACCTGGACAAGCTACACCCAGAAAGAACGGTGCTAATAGGAGCAGAGTGTACATGTGACACCAGAGAATAGGTAGTTAAATTCCTGCGAGACAACATGGATTGCTTCGCATGGTCCCATGACGACATGATAGGGATAGATCCAGCAGTCATAACGCACAAGCTAAGCGTGGATCCAGCATGTAATCCCATCCAGCATAGAAGAAGGAAATTCGCGCCTGAACGAAACACAGTAATCAACCAGGAGGTAGATAATCTGCTAGCAGCCAACAAAATTCGAGAAGTCAAGTACCCAGAGTGGCTGTCAAACGTTGTTATGGTACCCAAGAAGAACGGAAAATGGAGAGTATGTGTGGACTTCACTAACCTCAACAAGGCATGTCCCAAGGATCGTTTCCCATTACCGCATATAGACGCCATGGTTGACGCCACAGCTGGACACCAAATGCTGACATTCTTGGACGCCTGGAGTGGATACAATCAGATTAAGATGGATCCAGCAGACCAAGAGAAGACAACTTTCATGTCGGAGAGAGGGATATACTGCTACAACGTAATGCCCTTCGGCCTGAAGAATGCAAGATCCACCTATCAAAGATTGGTAAACCGGATGTTCAAAGAGCAGATTGGAAGAACGATAGAAGTAACATTGACGACGTGGTGGTAAAGTTAAAGCACTCAGAAGATCACATGCAAAACTTGGCAGAAACCTTGAACACACTAAGAGAATACAAGATAAAGTTAAATCCATCCAAATGCACGTTTGGGGTATCCTCTGGGAAATTCTTAGGCTACATCGTAACCCAAAGAGGGATAGAAGCCAGCACAGAACAAATCAAAGCGGTGTTGCAGCTAGAATCACCAGAGAAGCCAAACGATGTATAGCGGCTAGCTGGCAAGGTGGCAGCACTCAGTCGATTCATCTCCCGATCATCAGACAAGTGCAGGCTATTCTATGACATATTAAGAAAGAGCCAAAGGTTTGAGTTGACCAAGGAGCATGAGCAAGCATTCAGGGAGCTAAAGCATTATCTCAGTACCCCACCGTTGTTGTCCAAACCAGAACCCGGAGAGCCGCTATTCCTATATCTGGCTGTAACAGAGGTAGCAGTAAGTGCGATCCTAGTACGAGAGTAAGATAAGGAGCAATGCCCGGTCTACTACGTGAGCAAGTCTCTGCTGCCTGCAGAGACCAGTGTACACATCTCTAGAAAAATTGGTGCTTGCACTCGTAGTTGCATCTAATAAGCTTCGCCCTTATTTCGAGTCACATACTATACATGTTGTAACTAGTTATCCCCTAAAGTCCGTCATGAGAAAGCTTGAGCTGTCAGGCAGAATGTCCAAATGGTCAGTACACCTTAGCGAGTTCGACATTATCTATGACCCTAGGACAGCTATAAAGTCACAAGCACTAGCAGACTTTGTTTCAGACTTCAGCCCAGTTACCCAGAGCTTGGCAGACACAGAAATATTGACCTTAGAGCAAGGAAGGGGCAACGAGGTTTGGAAGATGCATGTTGATGGTGCCTCCAATCGAAGGGGGTCAGGGGTAGGCTTGGTCCTGCGATCACCGCACGGGGACCTAATAACACAAGCAGTACGCTGCAATTTTAAAGCTACCAACAATGAGACTGAGTAGGAAGCCCTGATACTTAGGCTACAGCTAGCCCTCGACATGGGGATTCGATACCTGGAAGTATACAGTGACTCCCAATTAATAGTAACCATGTGAATGATGAGTATGTAGCCAGGGACTCCAAGATGATAGCCTACCTAAAGGTAGCAAAAGAAATGAAGGAGAAATTCAAGAACTGCAAAATCAAGCAGATCCCCCGGGACCAGAATGTGGAAGCCGACTCCTTAGCAACCCTGGGGGCATCCTTCAAGCCTACAGAACTGGCAAACATACCAATCGCACATGTCCTGAAGCCATCAATACCGAAGCCAGAAGAAGTAGATAGAGGAGAACTGGAATATCAGCAGAGTTTAGAGGAGCAGGCTGCCGTCTTGGCAAACACAGCAGAAGAAGCCGATGCAGAGCAGGACGCTAATACGGACTGGCGCACACCTTACCTAAACTGGCTGCGAGATGACACTGTGGGGAATATCCGTATATTCACCCTTAAAATTTAGGACTATAACGAAATTTTACATCGTGAATATCGTCATAAAATGAAAAACATAAAACGGAAATAAGAGTATAGAAACACAACCTTAGGTCCTTGCGATAATGGCCTAAGAACAAGAATCAACCGAGATTCTCTCCTATAACTCGCACCCAAAACCCGTGTGAGACGATGCCGCGCGTGCTAGAAATACTCTCCGATTGACTTGCAATATAGGGAGAGCTTTTGTGAGATTTGATGTGAGATCTAGGTTGTTGAGAGAAAAGAGCTCTCAAAAACCTAATTTTGTTAC
>JAGPOY010004974.1:0-11408 GCA_018983105.1 Silene uniflora | reverse complement strand
TATTAATATAAGCCGTTATATTAATTAAGCTAATTATACAATATTGTCATTTTAATGTTGTCGGACCATTATTAATATATCGACTAAAGGCGTATTAATATCTGACATAAAACTGACGATTTATAATTAAAACCCGTCACCGCACATTTAAGCTGGATAGGTCGAAATAAGGAGAGAATGGGCAAAGCCCACTCTCCCCTCTCATGACTCGGCCGAGTGATACAAAAGGAGAACCACTCTCCTTTTGTCAGGAACTCAATTCATTTTACAAGATATTAGGGTTTTGAGAAAAGTACATCTCATTTCTCTCGATCTCACATCGATAACTCACAATACGTTCTCCCCATATTGTAAGGCAATCAGAGAATATTTCTAGTACACGCGGCATCGTCTCGAACGGTTTTGGGTGCAACTAATAGGAGGGGATCTAGGTTGATTCCTCGTTCTTAGGCCAATTTTGCACGGACCGAAGGTTATTTCTCATCTCTTATTTTCGTATCATGCATTTCGTGTATGACCCGTAAATTTCACATGTTAAATTTTCGTTATAGTCCTATAATTTAAGGGGTCAATATACGGATATTCCCCACAGGGCGGGACTTGCCCTCGAGGTGAGGCGTGTGAGTACGCGCATGGTGTGTTCGAGTATTGGCTCCACCCAGCCAAGTATCGAACACGAATTTGCAATGCAGGAACCCGTTGTACTCGCCCGGCCTGCTTCTTTGCCCATGAAGTACATGAGCTTCGGATTGTGCCAACAACACGCGTTCCAAATTGGGCCCACCTCTCTGCCCAAGGAGAGTTCAAGGCCCAAGTAAGAACGTTGTCCACAACGATCAATGTTGCTTCTACTGCTAATAGTAGCAACATTGGTCGTCGTGGACAAGGGTCGAACGTGGTTGGACATTGCCGGATGTCCAACCTGTCCAACTCGTTGTTCGACTTCGAGGCCCCAGTAAGAACGTCGTCCACAACGACCAATGTTCCTACTACTGCTAATAGTAGCAACATTAGTCGTCGTCGACAAGAGTTGGACGTGGTTGGACATTGCCAGATGTCCAACCCGTCCAACCCGTTGTTATTACAACCCTCTAGCAGTGGTACATGTACCACAATTCGTGAAAGGCCTCGAGAATTACAATTGGAGTTTTTAGAGAGTCTAAAGATGTTGAGTATTAGTGACAACTATGGCAAGGTTAATAGCAATAATGATGATTATTTGGATGAGCCTAATATTGATTGGGTACAAGATTTGTTAAAGGGTTAAAGTAGAAAATATGAGCTAGATTTTAGCATTAATTATGTGGATAATATAAGCATTAAGATGAAATAATTTTATAGATGATATATTTATTGTTAATTTGTGTTTTTTTAATTGCATTGATCCTCTATTTATACTAATGTTGTATAGCAATTATTATTATTTTTCCTTTATTTGTTTTCCTTTATTGTTTTTGGTATGATTCAAGTGTCAATTTTACATGATTTTACGGAGTAACGCAACGAATTCACGTTTTTCTTACGTGATTGTGTCAAGCTTATCGTGAAAATGTTCAAGTTTGACATTACTTTTATGAACTTCCGCGAAAAAGTATATTCAGTTACCCAACAAAATTTTTTACTTTTAAATTTTAACCCTTGTGAGTTTTTGAACTTTAACTCCTAAAGTATAATTTTACGTAACATGATGTACAATTATGATTCGACAAAAAGATTTATAACCAAAATTTTAGCGGTCACCGTAGTGAGAGGCTCATAGTTCTAGTTCTAAGCGTAGGTCATCGTAAAATTAGCGGTGGAAGATGGGGCTAATAGGTTCATTCGGTTCGCCAAACCTTTAAGAATGTGAAACTTTTAGGCCTTGTTCATTTGGATTTAAGTACTTAACTTTGATGGATTTTTCCGAATTGAACTGGTAAGATCTTAAGTTCTCTTAGTTGAGCTTACAAGAGCTAAAATGAACTTATAAATTTGAATTTTTCTGAACTGAACTTATAGAATCTGAATTGATAGAATGGGTGTGAATTAAACTCAACATAAGTTCTGAACTAGACTTTTCGGATCTATATTAGACTTATAAGATCAGAACTTTTCTAAACTAAAATTATAGAATCTTAACTGAACTTAAAAGGTTCGACGTTAAGTTCAAAATACAAAGCATTTTAATTTTTATCTCTTTCATCACTCGCTCTTTCACATTACTAGTCCCAAATTTTCTTTTTTCCACCGGGGACTATCCGTCTTAAGCTTAAGCTTAAAATGGATAGGGTTTATTTTAAATGAGAATTTGTAAAATACTACCTAAGAAATGGCATTTTCTAAGCTTAAGACGGATAGTCCCGCCTTAAGCAAGACTTATGGCTCCAAATTATGGTTGTATGAATAATTTTCTTTATTGATGAATCCAATCATACGCCGTAGCATGCATTTTGGTAAAAACATTAAAAATGCGAGTCATTGAAAATTACGATAGATTGTACAACGATTTTATTCTACAGAGTATAATTTATGTTATAAATGTTACTTTTTTAATCTTCGCAGTAAACTCTACTCTCTGTCCATATAAGACTCATAATTTAAAGTAGTAAATTGTTCTTATTAGGAATATCTCATAGATGTTCATATCTATTTTTTTTTTGTTTAATTTCTTTATTTTATCTATATTCTTGATAAACTAGCTATAATCAGAACTTTATCTTATTAGTAAATAGCTATCTCTTGTACAGAAGCCAGAGTCGTTAAAGTATAGAGGGTCAATTCTAATGTAATTGTTCTTCATTTCTTTTATTACTGGGTCTTAAAAACATAAAATTTTCAAATCACACAAACTTTGATGATAAAAAGCGTTATTTGTCGAAAAGCTATGAGTCTCAAGACCAGTAAGTAGATTATACATCCGATATAATACCACCAGTTGTATAGTTTCTAGTATTATAATAAAGAAGTTTTTTAGTTTTGCTTTATAAATTATGAGTTTTACTATAAAGTTTCCGAGTTCATTCACTTAAACATTAAGCTAAAAACATTACATTAAAACTCAAAACATTACATATAGGCTTAGTTAAATTTAAGTTTTGACGGGAAAAAAAATTAAAATCTAACTCATAAACTTTAATAATAAGCTTATAAAAAAATACACCCATGCTCAAAAACAAATAAAAAATTTGAGGTAATACATCCGATGTATGCTCGTTTTTTTCGTCTCCAGACCTCACTACCTTATACTCCATGTGACTACGCCACTTTGCTTATTTATACACAATTATTCATACAATTCTCAACTCAATAATATTCAACTTTTCATAGTTCCATAAGTTCTTAATTTCTTTTGTCTTTAGTTTCAATCCCCCAACCATTTTTTTTTCTTCATAGAAACCTACAATCTACACTTGTTATGCATCAAGTAAAATGAGGGAGTTTGTTAACTTTTTTTCTTTCCCATTTGCATGTAACTTTCAAAACTATGATTAAAGGGTGGAAAAAAAAATCAAAATGTACAAATCAATTTAAAAACATTTGATTCTAATATTCACCAAGTTAGCTTAATTGAGGCAAAGGGTAGAAATTAATTTTAAAACTTTTGCCGAATTAAGAAATAGAGGGAAAATAGATTTACAATTGGTTATTGAAAAGGGCAATGTGAAAAATTTAGACCTAAACGTAAACAAATCACATTATGGTACAACTAAAAACGATTTTGTTTACAAAATTATTGACATAAATGGCATACCTCCGATGGCTAAATTTGAGATCAACCCAAATATAAGGTTATTTATATAAATGATCACATTTAATTTATCGCCTTCGCTAGAATCAAATCTAGCTTCGCCATTAATTGATCGGGCATCTTTTTCATAGTGAGGGTACATTATTGTTCCGGTGGGAATTGTCGTTCAAAGACAAATTTTTGTTTAATACAGGTCAAATAGTATGAATATAACAAAAGCAAAATGCATAGGAAAAAGTTAAAGAACTGTCTAAAATGCTTAATTACGATAACATTTACCCGTTTTTAATATTAAAATGGATAGATACCTCTGTTCTAATGGTGATTAATTCTTGTTCAAAGCAACATGTCTTATGACTTATATGATTTTATGGCTTTTATGCACCTTTTAGGTTATGCATATTCTTACACTCTTCAATGCCTAACATGCATGCTTCTCATGAATTAAAAGCAAAAAAGATAATAAAAGACAAAAAGTAACCAAATTAGAGATCAAGTTATTTTCACCAAGCAAAAGACATGCACATTTGTGTTTATGGATTTATGGTTCTTTTTGGTCAAATAATATGTATTGTACGACCACATGGAGTAACAAGATGATGCAAGCATAAAAAAAAAATGCACCTATATAACCTGACCATCTACTCTTGCTTCATGTATCACTTGCCAAATAAACTAGTAAAAATTCATTTATTATAATATCTTGTATTACATTCTATATATCTTCATCACATTTTATTACATAACATTCTATATAAATATATTTTCCAACTTGTTGATAATAATTCATCAATTTTCAAGGTCAGAATCAACAACGAGTTTATCCAAATTGGATTTAAATATATGTTTAGTTTAATCTGAGTTCGAACTAGAGTTCTTTCGGTATTCTACTAGCTAGTACATGTTTTTATTTTGATAAAGAAAAAAGATAATAAAAACTTAAATAAGATGTTTAGGGTAAACGTCGATAATAACAGTCTAAGGCAATGCATCAACGTCAACAAATCTGAAAACCGATATCCAAACCCGCTTTATGACTCCAAATTTGAACTCGAAGATTTCGGGTCAGATGAGTTCTGAATGTACAGCTATAAAATCAAGAAATGCCTGCTTAACCGGGCACATGATTGGACCATCTGTCCCTACGCTCACATAGGACAGAGAGCTCGAAGGCAGGACCCACGATTGGTGCCTTACATCGTAGTGTCTTGCAGAGATTATCAGGTCACGGGAGGGACTTGACCACGAGGTGAGACGTGTGAGTACGCGCACGGTGTGTTCGAGTATTGGCTCCACCCAGCCAAGTATCGAACACGAATTTGCAATGCAGGTACCCGTTGTACTCGCTCGGTCTGCTTCTTTGCCCATGAAGTACATGAGCTTCGGATTGTGCCAACCCCTCGCGTTCCAAATTGGGCCCACCTTTGTGCCCAAGGAGAGTTCGAGGCCCGAGTAAGAACGTTGTCCACAACGATCAATGTTGCTTCTACTGGTAATAGTAGCAACATTGGTCGTCGTGGACAAGGGTCGAACGTGGTTGCACATTGCCGGATGTCCAACCCGTTGTTCGACTTCGAGGCCCCAGTAAGAACGTCGTCCACAACGACCAATGTTCCTACTACTGCTAATAGTAGCAACATTAGTCATCGTGGACAAGAGTTGGATGTGGTTGGACATTGCCAGATGTCCAACCCGTTGTTATTACAACCCTCTAGCAGTGGTACAGGTACCACAATTCGTGAAAGGCCTCAATAATTACAATCGGAGTTTTTGGAGAGTCTAAAGATGTTGAGTATTAGTGACAACTATGGCAAGGTTAACACTAATAATGAACATTATTTGGATGAGCCTAATATTGATTGGGTAAAAGATTTGTTAAAAGTTGAAGTAGCAAATGTGAGCTAAATTTGAGCATTAATTATGAAGATAATATAAGCATTGAGATAAAATAAATGTATAGATGATTTATTTTTTTGTTAAATTGTGTTTCTTTAGTTGGATTGATCCTCTATTTATACTAATGTTCAATGGCAATTACTATTGTTTTCCTTTTTTCTATTGTTATTGGTATAGGTTCGGTGTCAATTTTTCAAGATTTTACGGAGTAACGCAACAAATTCACGTTATTCTTACTTAATTGCATCGAGTTTATCGTGAAAATTTTCAAGTTTCACATTACTTTTATGAAAATCCGTGAAAAGGTTTGCTCAATTACCTAAACAAAGCTT
This sequence comes from Silene uniflora, assembly GCA_018983105.1. Lineage (NCBI taxonomy): Eukaryota > Viridiplantae > Streptophyta > Magnoliopsida > Caryophyllales > Caryophyllaceae > Silene > Silene uniflora. Next base: position 5,453 of record JAGPOY010004974.1, on the reverse strand, counting down.
TTGAGTTTTAACCGCGGAAAGTTTTGAACTTTAACTCTACAAGTTCTTTAATTTTAACCATGTATTTACAAATTTTACTGGTGAAATAATAGGCGTTATTATAGTCCCAATCATTCTTGCAATTTTATACAAAATTTGTGTCCATGATGTTAGATTTAATCCGAATAGAGACCATAACTTCATACTCAATTACTCGGTAAATACTAGATGCGGAAGCGTACCTGATTACATGACGAAAGGTTGGGATGAACCGCCTGAAAGGGCGGTCTTCAGGATTAGGTCTTATAGTAGACACACATACCGACAGGATCTCTCGGGATGCGAGGAGATTAGGTTATTATGTGCTACCAGGGACCATAACCCAGGTGACTTATATATAGTCTCCTTAATCTAATGCGCCCATCATGCATTAGTAACTTAATGTGTATCTACATAATTAAGATATCCGGCCCATACTTTATAAGACGTAATTAATATGCCCGTATTATATTATCCGGATGGATCACTATATTGGGCTAAACTTAAAAGATAGCTAACAAATACAATAGATATAATAGTGTGTCCACATAAATAGTATTGGACCCAATATATTCTTACAATCTCCCACTTGGGTCAAATATAGTTAATGTGTGACACCTGAAAAATTGTATTCATTTTATAACCTTACGCGCTCAATAGTGCTATCAACATTCCAACCGTCTTATGCAATTCGGTCCATCAATCATACTAACATAGGATCAAAGCGGCCTTTACTCCGATTTGTTGTAGCAAGACCCTCAATGGTTACATATATCAATATAACTAACGACATGAATCGAATATGGGAGTGCAGCATGAAAATAGCATCTGAATGTGATCCCTATATGCATATTTTCAACTGGTCCACCTTAGTGAGATCAACCAAAATAAAACAGTGTGAAACCGTAAACCGAAAACTTTATTTCTCCAGAACTTAATAACCGTAAATTTTAATGTGTCTAACATGACAAACTCCCACTTAAACTGAATTGCCTTAAAACCGAAACACTCATGTGAGCAATTAGCTCAAGAAAGACCGTGGGTGGTAATTCCTTAGTAAGCGGATCCGCAAAATGGAGTTTGTATCAACATGTATAATTGACACCTTTTCACTCTGAATTGTTCCTTAAACAATACATCATTTGTATCGTTATCAGAAACTATAACAATTGTTAATAACAATTGTCACATTTGTCATAAATAACTTAAGTGGTCTTTCAATATCGTACATCCGTACCGAATTTGCAGCCACATGACAAATGTTCATAACCAACTAGGAGTCGAAATGCCAAATGATCTCAACCTGAATCGATCTCCTATAAATAATGTTTTGTTCCAAATATAAATGACAAGAAATATATTTGGCTGCCCTTAGTGGATCAAAGACCCTAATCTGTATTACCTTACTATCTGTCAAACAAACTTTAGAATGTACGCAATATCTGGACGCATACAAACTAAATATATACCATAATACTTAAACACGTTAAATATTTCCTGAAACACTTGAATTTAAGCATTACTTTATTTTCTGAATATTTTCTTTTAGGGCATTTGAGGCTAATTTGTCTCCTTTACTGAAAGGGTATTAACTAAAAATAATTACTTACTCCCACTGAATCTTGAGTATCTGCAATCATTTACCACATTCATCTAATATCAAATAGATGATAACATTGCAGATTTGTAATCTTTATGACGGAAAACTTTATTACATGAGCTTTATTGGATTAATTACCTTAATTTACAGAACATCTACTTTGAATCTAATGAATCAAAGTTCTAGTTGCTGCACTGAATAATTTCATCAATGTCACAATTGAGAAACAAATCTTTAACATTAATCCAATGTAACCAAAACCAAATATGCCAAAATATCCTTGTAGTCATTGTTGACTAGATGAAATATACTGTCACATTACCGTTTGAATCCTTCTGGGTAACAAATAAATATTTGAAACCAATATATTTCACAACTATAGGTAATGGAACAATGTCCAAATATCACCGTCCATCAAATGACTTTATTCTTTATGGCATCAAATCCACTTATATGAGTTAGGATCTTCAATGGTTTGCTAGATGGTGACCGGATCACCTTCTAACATTCCATCATCTAACTCTTGCTACAACTTGTTATTCCGCCATTACATTGTTATTCCCTTTTAACCATATTGAAAAACAATGTAATTATTTATAGTTGCTTAATCTCTTATAAATGGATCTTTTAATGAATTGGTTCTTGAGATATTTAAGTTTGTTCTACCAAATTGATCTTATGATCATGTATAAGGAGACTTAACAATTTCAATTACCTTTTCTCCCACTCAAACTCAATATCCTCAAAGAACCCTATAATTTCCGTCTTAAATAACTTGATTGTGGGATCATCACTTCATTACCCTTAAAACTGTAAGTATTATCCAACAAAATAGTCATTGACTGTCCTTAAGTCCAACTATTAACCTTGTGGATTTTAAACCTCAACCTTTATTATTTGGACATATCAAATGTTTAAATTATTTACACTATGATTAAATAGTCAATGCTATTGTTAGAAATTTATCCAGAGATAGCTGCAATCTTTCTTAAGAACTTATTACCAGAGTAATATGGAAGAGAGTATGAATAATCAATGCCTTAGTATCTTGTTTTCATACATACTACACCATCCATTAAGAATCCTTATATTATGTAATAATATCAAATACAAGATCCTCCAGAAATTCTTTAAAATAACCTGGACGTTGTTATCCTTAATAGTCATTTACCAAAGTATTAACACTTATGATAAAAATGACATAATTATTCATTTACTAAGTAATATTTCTCAGTCAAATATACACTGAAACGTCAAGAACTTGAAACTTCTCCATAAACAAGATTAGATATCCATGCCTAAATTCCGTCTACAAATAAAACCAATAATTTAAACCATTAATACCTAAGTATAAAATGGTTTCCTTATCTTTATATGTTAATAATAAGACACCTGAAATCATTTGATATCTAATCTCCCATTAGTTTGTCTTTATCCCCTTAAATTTAAATACCGTAGTAAGGGGTCAATAATTTCATTGTGACACATAACTTTAATTTTTCTTTTAATGTGTCATGCCGAAAAGAAATCATTGTTTAATAATTCTTCTTTATATCCACTGAAATATAATGCAAGTTTACTTGAAAGAGATTCTAATCTAAACTATACAAAGTTATCAAAAATGATGGATTGACCATTATTTGAATTAGGAAAACACAAATTGATTACTTCTCAATGGACAAGGAACCAGATTTGCCCATACGAAAATAACCGTTTTCACCTAAAGGTATTTTCCAAATTCAAATAAGAGAATAAGTCATTAATGATAACTAAAATAGTTGACTGACTCATAATCAAATAATGACATGCCCCAAACAGATGAATCTTTCATCATCAATGGGCTTGTAACATCTTAGTTATACTTGCATCAATATACCTTATGTGAGTAGAAAAACCAAATACACCCACCAAACATGATTGGATATAAAACACACTAAACCTTGCACAAACCAACTGAGAAGCTTAACTTTACCGACACGCAAAGCGTTGAAACTGTTACTAGATTTTCCTTGTATGTCAAAAACTCTAAACAAACTAACGGTTAAAAAAAAATCTAACCTTATGTTTGTTGTTATTTATTTGAGTTTGACTTTTGCAGCTTCTTAATTAACTGAATTAACTGAAAAATGCCCTCAAATATTTCCTTAGTCGGCTTAAATAATCAATAAACATGCATTTTGAATGTACTACTCCCTAAATCACGTGAGTCCACACGACACTTTAATCCTTATAAGTAGCAATTATACATTCTTAAGGCAATGTTAAGACTATCGCGACCTGAAATAAGTATTTAAGTTCTCTTACCATTATTTAATAAATGGTCTCATCCGAATTGAGAATGTAACCGAATATGACAGATACAATAACCATAAATGTCAACCTGAATGAACAAAACAATATCCTTATATTTTGAATAAATTCAAATAGTTAAAGTGTCTTTGCGAAATTAAATATTTAGTCTTTGGACATAAATACTAACTAGTTAAAGACACTACTCTTTAGTAATTGTAATCAAATATTTACGATAAAATCTCATCAAGTACTAAGCCTTCCTTTGGGCCGACTTAATAATCACATGAAAATCCGCATAATCGTCACATATTTATTACCTAACGTGTATATGCAATTCGGCCAAATAGTGTCTTCCTTTGGGCCGACCATTATTCGCATGAACTACACACACTAAACATTAAAATTGATCCGATATTTCGGTTGGCTGGTTTTACACATAGTGTTGGTGTTGATGCTCTTGGTACTTAGGGCAGTCTCTGGTTTGGATTTAGAAATCCGAGCCATTTTGTGTGTCTTTATACTTGCCCCAATTTCATCCTTCTGAAGGTTACGCAATGTAAGGGCAAAATCTGGTATTTGTGTCTTATCTATGGTGAGCCCATAGTGCATAAAAGAGCACAAGTATGGGCTAATCTTGGAGAATGGATCGAAAAGTTTGAGCACCCCTTTTTGTTAATTGGAGATTTTAATCAAGTTGAATATCATGAAGATAAATGGGGTGGTAGCAATGGTCCTATTCGAGGTGCAAATATTTTCTATGATTGGAAGACTAGTTTGAATCTGATGGACATTCCTTTCAAAGGACCTCGCTTTACCCGGTGTAACATGCGATTTAATAGTGATGATATTGTTTTTGAACGTCTTGACAAAGCCTTTGCTTCTTGGGATTGGACTTCTTTATTTTCAGACTCTGGGGTGCAGCATTTGCCAATACAAATCTCTGATCATGCTCCTATTATTTTTCATTCTGATCTTACTAAACCTATTGGTGGTAGACCTTATAAATTGGAGGCCTGGAATTTTAATTATGATGAGTGTATGAAAATTGTGGAAGAGGGATGGAGAATTTCTGTTTCTGGTTCTTTATCGTTCAGGCTCATGCGTAAACTTGGCCGGGTTAGACAAGATTTGAAGCACTGGTCGATCAATAAAAGGAAGGGATGGCTGTATAAATGGACTAGTTTTGATACTAATCTTGAACAGAGTATGGAACAGGCGGTAAGGGATGGCAAGGCAGATGATTTTTTGCGCATGAACAAGGAATCCATTGAGTTTGCTAAAAATATTGCTAGCTTCTGGAAATAAAGAGCGAAGGTGAAGTGGACTATTGATGGGGATTCTTGCACTAAGTTCTTTTTCAACTGGGCTAAATATCGATCGGGCAATAATTTTATTATGGGACTTCGCGGACAAGATGATGAATGGACCTTTAATGAAACTGAGATAAGAAATCTTTTCGTCAAGTCTTTTGTCAATCTCTTTAAGGCGGAGGAAGATATTGAAACTTTCGACGCTTTTATGTCGCGTGAATCCAGTATTTTTG
>JAGPOY010004973.1:0-13113 GCA_018983105.1 Silene uniflora | reverse complement strand
TTTTCGAATAAAAATGGCATTTTAGTCATATATAATGCATTTTAATACAAATAATTTCGAAAATGAACAATAAAATCCATAAAATTTATTTTGTGGCCTAAAATCAATTTAGAACCAGAAACTATGTCATGCAAAATTATTTCGTGATTTATCATCATAAAACACTAATTATCCGTTTTATTCGTTAATCAAATTAACTCGGAAAAACAAACCCGATCTTGCATGCAACAACCATTTAGCTCTGATACCACTTGTTGGAAATCGTATTTCGGTTCATACAAATATCACATATTTGAGTTTAAATTTACGGTTCCGATATATACAGCCCTATGGGTTGTACATAAAAACTACCAAATTCTTGTAATTAATGCTAATTTAAGTTTTCAATAGAATCTAAATTAAAACTCATTATTAACTAGTTGTTAATCTATTAAATACTACTATAACTATTTATTAGTCATTCAATACTACTATAACAATTAAACCCAACGTCAATTTATATTAGAAATCAACAATTAAACAAGGAAAATCAACATTCAAAAATAAAACAGAAGTAACAAAATTATCAGTTGGAAACTTAATAGGCTTTCAAAGGACCAAATGCACACATGGTACTGGTATAGTGGTGCTGCAACGCAATGACAAAAAGACAATAGTGATCGATATTAGCACCGAAATCTTCAACGTAAAGACGGGATTGAGTCCTAAATTTTCAGCGGTTTTTTCCTCTTCTTTTGTGACATATATATACACCGTCTTGGTCTCATTCATAGCATTTTGGTTGAAAAAATTTTCTTTATTTGGAAAAGTAGGTTTATTGTGGAACTTGTATTGTATAATGAAACTCGGTAATTGAGATTTTAGTTGGAGTATTAAAGAGGAGGTTTGTTTTTGTTTATTTTTTTTTACCATAGAAGGCAATGGTTTCATTGGGGAGAATGGAGTAAAGGAATGGACGCAGTAAATGCAGAGAAGAACAAAGTAGTGTACTAATAACTAGGAGTAATAATTAAAGATTCCAATTTACTTTGAAAATCTAAGAGGATTTTAACAAAATTTAATGCTTATATACAACCCTATGGGCTGTATATATCAATTCCGTTAAATTTATAGTCATAAATTAAAGATCTTATGCATGCAATTAAATAACATAAGAATAAGAAACGGGTTTCTCACATTCGACGAAACACGGTTTATACTAATTTGGACTCCTTCCAAAATTAGTCTTCGTAAGATATTCCTATTTAGCTCCTTGCTCCTCTTCTTGATCTATTGTGAGATCAATGCCCAAAGATTCGTATCAAGGAACCGATTTCAAATCCCGTAAATATTTGTTACTAGAAATATTACAAGTTTACCTTATTAATTTTATTACTAAAATTATATTACTACTACTAGTAATATGGCACGGTTTTAGTAAGAGGGAGAAGATGTTGATTTTTATTTCTCTAGAAAATTGTAGAGAGATAGAGTGAAAATTAGGGTTTTTTGGTGATGAACACATGAATGAAAAAATAAGAGAAACACATCCTCTTATTGTGAGGAGTAGCACGGCCAAGAGTGGGTTAGAGTGCCCACTCTTAGCTCCTCAATTGTGTCAATTGCCTTCTCAAGGCAACATAGGGTAGTAAAAAGAAATCATTGTGTTTCTTGCATTAAGTAAGGCATGCTTACATAATTAAGTAAACACAACTACCCTTCCTCCTTGTTTTACACGGTCCAAATGACTTAATATGGACTCCATATTAAGTTTGTCCAAATGTATAAATGTATAGTGTCACACACTATAATGTACTTGACACATTATATAATTTTATCTTCATAAAATTCATAATGTATTTCAATGGCATAATTAAATAATTTCACTAGCAATTTTATAATTACTATCTTATAAAATATGTCATTGAAACATTAATCACGACAACTCGTAATTACATTGAACCGTTCATTCATGTCTCGATTGTTTCGTAAACAATAAACAATTTTTCAAGTAATAAAACGATTTAATTACTTAGACGGAATCTTACTTAATCCAATTACAATAAGACCGTCAATTCACTCGTAAAATCAATTCTCGTAATAAGGTATTAATTAATCCGTATCCCATACGATTAATTAAATAACCAATTGAAATCGAATTCCCTTAAGATATGACCTTAAAGGGATCAACCGATCTAAACACCATCATATGACAGTAATGTCAAACTCTAGTAAGCCAATCATTACCGATAAATGTCGATCAGTCAACTAGGAGTAATTATCCCAATTTGTATTCTTGATATGAGATTTAAATAACGTAATTAGAAATTACTATGACGCATTATTGTCGAGGACATATCCTCCAACACATACATCATGGAGAAGATCTTAATAAGCATTGGATGCAAAATAATTGAGCACATCTCAAAAAGATTAAGTCAAGAGGTTGTTCCTATTATTATGGAAGACTAAGTCCACATCTTTTACTACAAAGCTAATCATCATAAAACCCTAACAAACAAAGAAGAGGGCAGCAACAAGAGGAGAAAAGGTCAACTATATTTGAGGAGTCTTACCTACAAAATAGCAACCATCACCTATTCTTAGGGAATGAGTTATTGGTGGACAAAGAGAGCTATAAATAAGCATAAGAGAAGCTCAATTGGGACGGAGGATCTCACTCCATCACCATCCAACATTACAACTACATCAAAAGTCACATAATTACCTAGCTTGTAGAATGATCCTCATATTATATGAAACGCATAGTAAAATTCTCTCCTGGCTTGGTGCCCGTGGTCTTTTCCCATTCAGGGGTTCTTCCACGTATAAATCTTTGTGTCATGTCTTCCTTAATTGTTCTTTACTTTTAATATGTCTCTTCTTACATTATAATCAACCCTGCAAAGTTACAACCATGATACCATCATAATAGGATGATACTAGTTACCTCACCATAACCTACCCTAGCATGCATAGCCTGGTCGGATTCCAGGCTACGCGAAATCTGGTTAAAATAGGAAACCCTACCTGATAACAATTCTGCAACAATCAATAAATCAACAATCAACGAAGCTGGAAAGGCTCCTCTACAACGTCTACGCCTATAATCACAAACAATCGATCACAATACAATCTATGCCCTAATCATCATTTTCCCAATTTATTGAATTAAAGCATAAATAACAAATAGAGTTTTTCCCATTTATGCCACCGAAGTTTTCACTTTTCCCAACTGTAACCTTGCGTATGGCATAGTACTAATTGTGTCCTTGAACTTTATTAGTTGTTCCCATCCGTGACCAAAGTAGCCAAAACTGTTACTTTTGGCCGTTAAGTGCCAAAATGTCACAATTGAACCATCAAATGTATTGATCTAAACATAACACTTACGACGATAGTGAAGGTGAGACGATGCGGATCCAGAATGTACTTGGCTTAGAGATGATTAGGAAGTGATTAAGGGTTTGTAAAATGTTTAGAAACTACTTATTGTAGAAATAAAAGTAAATGAAAGCGACACTCCTTTTTATATAAATAATCACCCTAATCTCTCTAATCCGGATTCGGCTCTCCCGACATATCACTTGGCCGAGCTACAGTGTAATTCGGCCGAGTAAGCCCTACTCGGCCGAGTTACCATGCACTTGGTCGAGTACTCACCGGGCAGAAGCCTGACTAATCTGCTAACAAGGTTAACTCGGCCGAGTTAACCTATACCAAAAATCGTAGTATTACAGTCTTCCCTCCTTAGAAACGAACTTCGTCCTCCAAGTTCAACTCAAACCAAAACAAGACACAACATGCTAGCAACATTTCTATCACCCGACACCCAACACCATTAAGTGTATTGACACCTCTAAAGAACTTACTCATAACGACACAAAACACAATCATTATAACTATTACCATGCTTTTATTAACTCTAAACATAACACAAAACATAATGCGATCAACTCCTACCCCCCCTTAAAAGAACAAGGTTACATCCTCGTAACCAAACATACCTCGTCAAAAAAGTGAAGATACGTCTCTAGCATAGCAGCCTCCGCCTCCCATGTGGCTTCCTCAATCTCGTGATTAGACCACAATACTTTGACTGTCGCAGTTTAACCGTTTCTCGTCTTTCGAACCTTACGATCTAAAATCTTCTTTGGTGTTTCTTCGTAAGTCAAAGTTTCTTCTAGTTCAGCGGTCTCAGCTTCTAGTACATGAGTTGCGTCAGGATTATATCGACGTAGTTGCGATATATAATACACATTATGGACTCCATCAAGCGTAGCTAGCAAGGTAAGTCGATAAGCCACCTCGCCAACCCGATCCAAGACATCATTTGCTTCAATGTATTTCGGGCTGAGCTTCCCCCGTTTACCGAACCGCATCACACCGCACATTGGCGAAACTTCTAATAGAACTTTGTCACCTGACTGAAACTCAACATGTCGGCGATGTAGGTCGGCGTAACTCTTTTGTCTATCCTGAGCCGCTTTCATCTTTTGTCGGATCATCTTAACTTGTTAAACCATATCTTGCACCATCTGTGGTCCTAGAACCACCGCTTCAACACTATCCTCCCAACACTCTGGCCTCCTACACTTCCTCCCTTACAAAGCCTCAAACGGTACTCGTATGATAGTTGTTGTTATAGGAGAATTCAATCAAATCAAGCCTTTCCTCCCAAGTCCCGTCGAATTCCTCACAGAAGCTCGTAACATGTCCTCTAAAGTCCTGATCGTTCTCTTCGTTTGGCATTCTGTCGCAAGATGAAATTTCATGCTCATCTTTAAAGTAGTTCCCATTAAGTCCTGCAACTCTCGCTAAAACTTAAGAGATCAATCGTGCATCTCGATTCGACACAATATCGTTTGGTACACCATGCAATCGCACCACATTTTTCTTATACCCATTAGCCAGCTGTACTTTACTCCAAGTATATTTCGTGGGAATAAAGTGAGCTGACTTCGTCAGTCGGTCAACGATCACCCAAATCATGTTATTATCTTGTGGAGTTCTCGGTAGTCCCAAAATAAAATCCATGGATATGGATTCCCACTTCTATTCAGGTACCTCAAGAGACTGAATCTTACCTTGCGATGTCCTTTGCTCACCTTTGACTCGTTGGCAAGTCAAGCATTTAGCCACAAATTCAACTACATCTTTCTACATGCCAGGCCACCAGAAAATTGCTTAAGGTCTTTGTAAAGCTTGTCACCGCCTTGATGCACTGAATAAGGAGTGCAATGAGCCTCAGTCATGTTTGCCTTCCTCATTTCAGTATGATTAGGAACACACTAACGCCCATCGAAGCGAAGACTCCCATCGGTATGAATCAAAAATCTCGAACTATCGCTGTAATTCACCTTCCTTTTCCACTCCACGATCTTGGGATCAAGTAATTGCTTCCTCCGAATGTCATCATAAAGTTCGGGTTCGATAGTCAAGTCGCTAATTGTATCTCTCTTTTGAATCATATAGATTCCCATCTTCCTCACTTCATCTTTCTGTTGCATCAATGATAGCCTAGTGCACAAAGAATGTACACTCCTTCGACTTAATCCATCAGCTACCACGTTAGCCTTCCCCTCTAGATAAGTAATCTGCATATCATAATCATTAAATAGCTCCATCCACCTTCGCTGCCTCATATATAGCTCTTTTTGGGTGAAAATGTATATTAGGCTCTTGTGATCCGAAAACACCTTAAAAGTTGCTCCGTAGAGGTAGTGTCTCCAGATTTTAAGAGCGAATACAACAGCACCCAACTCCAAATCAGGAGTAGGATAATTCTCCTCATAAGTAAGCGATCATATTACCATTTTGCATCAAGACATAACCTAATCCGTTCTTTGAAGCATCAGTGTAGACCTCAAAGTTCTCACTCCCTTCTGCAAGGCTAAGACAAGAGTCGTTGTCAAACGTTCCTTTAGAGTTTAAAACGCTGTCTCACAGCTCTCATCCCAGCAGAATCTGTTGTCTTTCCTCATCAAAGCTGTCATATCAAAGCTCTCATAGGTCTAGCAATTATTGAAAAGTCCTTCACGAACTTTCGATAGTACCCAGCCAAACCTAAGGAACTTCGAATTTCTGCCACATTTTTCGGTGATTCCCAGTTTGACACGGACGAAATCTTGCTTGGATCCACCAAAACACCTTCTTTAGAGATGATGTGACCCAAAAAATCCACCAAAAGTCGCACTTAGACAATTTCGCATAAAGATGGTTATCGCGTACTGTTTGCCAAACCAACCTTAGGTGTTCGGCGTGTTCCTCCTTAGTCTTGGAGTAGACCAAGGTATCATCAATGAACACCACCACGAATTGGTCTAGGAATGGGCTAAAAATATGGTTCATTAGGTCCATAAATACTGTCGGCGCGTTCGTCAAACTGAAAGGCATCACTACATACTCGTAGTGACCTACCTCGACCTGAAAGTTGTCTTCGGAACATCTTCGTCACAAATCCTTAACTGATGATATCCCGACCTTAGATAGATCTTTGAAAACATCTCAGCTCCACTCAGCAGATCAAACAAATCATGGTTTAACTCTCGGTAGTCAATGTATAGCCTCATGCTACCATCTTTCTTCTTAACAGATAAGATCGGTGCTCCCCATGGTGATACACTATGTCTAATGTACCCCTTTTTCAACAAATCATCAAGCTGCTTCTTCAATTCCTCCAATTCTTTCGGCGCCATCTGATACAGAGCCTTAGATATCGGTCCCGTTCCCGGCTTTAGTTCAATGCTAAAGTCGATATCCCTCTTCAGAGGTAATCCTGGTATGGCATCCGGAAAGATATCCTCAAATTCTCCCACCACTGGTATTTCCGACGCTATCGACAACTCTGATCGGTTATCCCAAATGTGGTAAAAAATCATTGGACATCCCTTTCTTAAATAAAATTTCAGGGTCGTCGCTGCGATCAACTTAAACTTGGGTTTGACCACAAACCCGCGATAAGACACATTCCTTCCTTAGGACCCGTCAATGTCACCTTTTTTCTAATGATAGTCTATTTTAGCCGTGTGCCTACCCAACCAATACATCCCGACAACAATCTTATACCCATCTAAAGGAAATTCAAATAGGTTGACTGGAAAATATATTTCCCGGACGAACGTAGACACATCCCTATCTAAAGAAAATTCAAATAGGTTGACAGGAAAATACTTCATCCTTTACTAATTCGTACTCTCCCAACCCATGGTTAAGGCCTGATCTTAGACACAAAAGAATGGGTTGTCCCGGAATCAAATAAAACAAAGGACAGGGTATTGTTGACAAGAAATTTACCAGTAACGACTTGCGCGTCATCCTCTGCCGCCTGTTTCTCAATCATAAACAGTTTGCCACTGTTATTAGATTGGCCCCCTCCTTGTACTGTGGTCGCTGAAGTAGTAGGCTTAGCTTCCGAATTTTGGTTTCCCACATAGTTCATTCGCTAATAGGATCTTCCACCAATGTTATTGTTGCTTTGCCACCTTGGTTATTCCAAGACCCAGCTAGTCGATTGCTAGCCAAATTCTGAGTCGGAGTCTGCGAGAAACCTCTCTGATATGATCGCGGCTGATGGGCTCCGCCCCTAGCACTTCGGCACTCGAATCGACGATGCCCCATCCGGCCATCGTTAGAGCACTGCATGGTAGAGATGTCACTAGAGAGGCGACCACCTATACTCCCTCCACGAGATCCATTACTAAAGCTCGATCCCCCTGAGTAGCCCCTAGATTGGCTGTGACCACCCCTCTTGTGGCTAGTTTGGCCACTACCATCGTACTCAGCTTTCCTCTTCTCAGTAATTCGTTCCTGTACTTCCCCAAACATGACAAGGAGACGCTCGTCATCCCCATCTTGCTCGTAGACTTCCGTCAGATCAGATACAATCCAGCCGATAACCTCTCTAGCACCTTAAAGTACAAGCCTTTCTCAAAACGAATAACCAGACTTAACTGGCTCCTCTCCGTATCTGCAGCATATCGGGACAACTCGTTGAACTTATGATAGTAATTAACTACCGTTATCTCCTCTGTCATGACAAACGAATCAAACTCAACCCTCAATTTGTTGCGGACGTGCTCCGAAACAAAGCGCTTTCTCATTGCCACTTTAAAGTCGGCCCATGGAACAGCATCCTGACCCCGGTTCCGAAAGTACTCCCTTACAGTATCCTTATCATTCTTTCACCATACTCCAGCTTCATCCCTCAAGTAGAAACGCATCCTGTTCCACTTGTAACTCCGCCGGACATCTAACAACCTCAACTATGTTCTCCATTTCATGGTGCCAATTTTCGAGCAGCTTGGGCTCACCAGTACCCTCAAATATAGTAGGGTTGAAGCGGGAAATCGTGGTGCTCATCTTAGATGCATCCACCATGCCACTTGGTTCTTTCCCTATCCTCTTAATGACGTTGGTAAGACCCTCGTTCTGCTCAATCATCCTAGCAATCTCGTGCAAGCTCATATCGGCAGCTTGAACATACGCAACTGATCTCTTTGGCGGCATTTTGAGCTGATATATATAAACAAGGTAAACGTAAGCATAAGCCTACGTCTCAAAAAACAAATACATCCGCCTAAAGAGTAACTCGGTCATGTTGTTAACTAACTCGGTCGAGTTAATCCAACTCGGTCGAGTAAGGATGTTACTCGGCCGAGTCACCATACTCTAGTAACTTTCCAGAAAGGTACCCACAAACGTGCTCGGTCGAATTATTTGTGTACTCGGCCGAGTCAGCCTTACTCAGTCGAGTCACTCCTTAATTCGGTCGACTGTCCAAGTTCCAGTAGCTACTGTCCATTAACACATCTACCCTACTCGGTCGAGTGGCAGGTAGCTTGGTCGAGTTGCCTCTACTCGGTCGAGTTACTGCCCTGCTCGGTCGAGTCATGCCATTTCGATCTACCCCGCTTAGTTTTTCGTCATATAACAATGTTATCCTCCTATTGCATATATATATGGTACCAAAAGCCATATAATAAACATCTATTCATGCTCATATATATATATAGTTCGTCTCATTGAACCTATTCACTTGCTTCTATTCCGATCATTACGAAGACAATTTACATGCCAAAACTCACATGAGAACAAGTTAAAACATCCATCATACATCCATATGCTTACTCGCATACTGCCTTTCAACTTATCAACAATCATACATCATCTTTCCTTTTCATACTCATGTCAACACACAAACAACCGTAACATAAAACATAAACGATCCCCATACACATCCCCATAGTGATCGGTTCCAAGTTTTAAGGGCAATATGCGGCTTTAGGGCGCCTCCCAAGCCCTTGCGGTAGCTCCTAACAACTTTTCCCCGGGTTCATTTTAATTAAACACCCTATATTCATTTTGTTCATTGGTTAGGTTCCAAAATCGTTCGCTCTGATACCATTTTGTAACACCCCCATATATCAAGGCCCCTTACTAGGGACTGCCCATGCATATAAGGATGTTACCATCTCGGTGGCCCGAGGTAGTGAACATCAAAAGTAGCAATAAGGACAATTTATTAAATGTATAAAAACGTTAAACGATTACAACGTCCAAAACTGTCTTAAAACCAAACTGTCAAAACATACAACTGTCTCAAACTAAAACTGTGAAAGACTAAGCGGAAGCTATACGACTGCCAAATTAGACTCGGCGATTCCCCATCCATCCGACGATGGCATCACAATCGATTCTGCTAAACAACTGCTCACCATTCCCCAACGGATAACCGCAGGTCATCCATCATAGACATAATCATAGTTATCAGAGAAGCAGTATTATTAACAATCGCAGCGCAATAAACAATATTTTACTTTATACGATACATTATTCATGTACTCATCTCAACAAGTACTTTACCGCCAGTGAAACAGCCTCGTCTCCACAGCCACTCATCGTAACATGTGAAACTCGGGTCATAATTGTGCACATCCTCCTTGTGATGGGAGTCACAAGGAGAGAACAAGGGCGTGAAACCATCTCCCAACAATGGCATCACTCAGCCGTAACATATATAACGATCCATCAACGATTATACTCAATACCTTTATTTATCGCACAACCAAATACAACTAATCAATCAACCATCATCACATACATGAATAACTGAGTAGGGAAACCCCACCTGATAGCAATTCCGCAACAATGATCGACAAATCAACAATCAATTAAGCTAGAAAGGCTTCTCTACAAAGTCTCCGCCTATAATCACAGACAATCGATCACAATACAATCTATGCCCTAATCATCATTTTCCCAATTTATTGAATTGAAGCATAAAAACAAATAAAGAAATGTATAGATATAAACATAACACTTACGACGATAGTGAAAGTGAGACGACGCGGATCCGGAACGTACTTGGTTAGAGATGATTAGGAGGTGATTAAGGGTTTGTAAAATGTATAGAAACTGCTTTATTGTAGAATGAAAGTGAATGTAAGCGACGCTCCTCCTTTTTTTTATAAATAATCACTCTATTCCGGATTTGCCTCTCCCAACACAAGACGCGGCAGAGCTACAATGTAATTCGGCCGAGTAAGCCTTACTAGGCTGAGTTACCATGTACTCGGTCGAGTACTCACCAAGCATAAGCCTGACTAATCTGCCAATAAGGTTAACTCGGCCGAGTAACCTCAATTCGGCAGAGTTACACTATGCCAGAAATCGTAGTATTACAATATAGTTGGTTGACCCCGTTTAATGTTTTCAAAACTGTGGTGATCCATTCGGGGATGGGGAGCAGTTGGGTTAACATGTTTGGAAGATTGATGATAGCTGATGATAGATGTGTTAGATCGCGGGCTTGGACGGATGTGTCATGCAAGTCTTTCTTGTTGTACTTGACAGTAGCTGTTTTAGTTTTGTCAAGTTGTACTTTTGTTGGAGTTTGGTTTTGAGACTTGTATCTTTTTATAATAAATATTTAAACTACTTTCATTATTGTCGATTTGCTGTTCATTACCTCGGGCAACTGAGATGGTAACGCCCTTATATGCTCGGGTGGTCCTTGTTAAGGCACCTTGGTAAATGGGGGTATTAAAAAGTGGTATTAAAGCGGTCGGTTTTGGAACCTGAACCGACAAACCAATGAACTTAGGGTGTCTTAAATAAAATGAACCCGGGTAGGATTTATTTGGAGCTACCGCAAAGGCTTGGGAGACGTCCTATGGCCGCAAGTTTGCCTTTACAACTCCTAACTGGTCACTATAGGGATATCTAAGGGGATTGTTGTATGCGTTATGTTTTGGTTATATGATGGTTGGATGAAAGATGTGGTAGAATGGCATGATAGTTTTATGTATATGTTGAGTATGTTGACTATGCTTGGTGTTTATGATTTGTTTTAATAGTAACATGATAAGTAAGATGTTTAAGGTATGAGTAGGTGATAAAGCATGGGGGTAGCTCGTTTCTGGCTTGATTCGGCCGAGTTAGCCGATGACTCGACCGAGTTAGTTCATATCGACCGAGTATGTAAGTGACTCGATCGAGTGAACTTTTGGGTGGATATCTGCAAAGTTTCTGATGTTTGGTAACTCGGCCGAGTAGTTAGTTGACTCGACCGATTGACCTTGACTCGACCAAGTTTTTCCCTGGCGGATGTGTTGTCTTTTTGTGGACCATGCCACCTGCGTAGCGCGCACCCGCGCGTTGGAAAGTGTTAAGGCGGTGGCACTGCATCCACGGAACTTTGGTTTGCCAAAGCACGTCATGGACCGTTGCCGATTTGTGAGGCATTGAAACCGGTGAAAGGTTGAATAAGCTTGCATTTGTGGAGTCGCCACCAATTTTTATGAGAAATTGGAATCGTTCGAATACTCTATGCCATGTCAACACACAAAGTAATGACATGAACACTAAGAGCTCGTTACCCTTAGCATTCTGTGCCTAGAATGACTCTTGAGATGCCAATGGACATGGATGTCCAGAGATAACTGGAGTAAGGGGTGAGGGTACGTATTAGGAAGCTCTTTAATCAAACACCTAATCCCACCCGCCTCGATAGCGGCCTCTACTAATGATTAGGGAAGTCGTTTATACTCGATATGTTATCGATTGTATGCATGTTATGTAACATCCATTAGATTAATCCTAGCATGTGAATTAATTCTATGTCGGTTGACAAACAATTTAGTATCCAATTGGTCGAAGTCAGAATTTAGGTTAATTACATGTGAATGTGCCACATAAATAAATCATACAAAATAAATGAATTACAATGAATAAATTACAATGATTATGGAATCTACATTATAAACATGCCCGAAAAGGATTTTAAAAAAGGAATAAAATAAAAGAAAATTGAAAATAAAAGAATTAAAGAATTGAAATTGGAATATTGGAATATGTCGGAAATATGGTGATAATAGAAACAATAGTTGATTAGAAGCCTAATTAGAAACCTTATGTCGAAACGAGAAAGAGTTCAGAGGTAGAACCCAACTCAGAACAGGCGCAGCATCTGATGGGTCCTCTGGAAGAGGCGCATCAGTTTATGCGACTGTTCTTGAGTTGGATTTTGACTGTGAACGTCAGTCCCGCTGTTCGTTAATGTTCGTTGATATGAGACTCAAGTTGAAGTGATTTAATCGATTTCATGCATCTTGGATTTTACACGATGTCGGAAACAACATGATATGTAAACAAGGAGGTCTGAACAGAAATCACAAATTCTGACAGAATTTTCCATGAAAACACAGAATGCAATGAACTTTCAGAGCTCGATTAAAATTAACAAATGATTTTTAAAATTCATGAAAATTGGTGACAATTAAGATTAATATGGGATCTAAAACTTTTCCAAAAATCAGGATTTTTAAGGACCTTTAAGTATTTTTTAATAAATTCACAAACAGACACAGATGTTCAAAATTCAGACAGAATTCTTGTATACTGTAAATGTGAGATCTTTCTGAAGTAACAGGGGATATAATCAACACAAATGACTCTAAGCAAAGCACAAGAGACTCAAGTATTGATTTGGGGTGTCAGATTAATTAGGCTCAAGCAAAGCACAGAACTCCTAATTAATTTAACAGACAATGAACAACTGAATCCTCAAGCAAAGCACAGAAAAATTCAGAGGCTCACTACAGGTACTTAATCAATTCCTAAGCAATGCACAAG
>JAGPOY010004972.1:0-11410 GCA_018983105.1 Silene uniflora | reverse complement strand
ATAAGTTCACAATTAATGACTCATGGTTAGCTTATAACAACCTGAATAATTAAGTGTTGTACTTCACAACATATTTAGGCCACCTTTAATGAATCAAAACCTCGTAACTATATTCCAAATGTATTTCTGTGATTGGTGATATAGAGTCCGGCTGAACCATATCAATGATAAATCTACTCGAGGCGCTACAACTACAATGTAGTTTGTTAGGGAACATGAGATTTCATTGCGCTGGTCGTTTGTTAGTGTGGATGGTTTTCGGAGTTGGTAGTACGCGTGATGTTTTTGTTGTCGTGTTCGGTCGGTGATGTTAATTTCTGCAGCTTTGTTAGTCCATACGCTCGTGGTATATATTCTGCGGTTTACGGTGTTTTTGTGTTCTTTTCCAGAAATGGAGGGAAAACGGGGTCTATCAAGGATCGGAAAACAACTGCCTGAGGTGCTGGGTTGAGTTGCTGGGTTACCAGATTCTCACCCAGTTCTGTCTTTGGAAATGTTTATCTACTCGTACTGCTATCAAGAATATGGCTGTTTAGTACAAATGGTTTGTATTTGAAGGAAGGCCTCAGTCCATTTTGCTTCACACATTTTTCCAGCTTCTACTGAACTTGCTCATGCAACTATTACTTGTGATAGTGACACTTTACCATTACAAGCATGAACATACAATGAAGATGGGATGCTTTTCGATCTCAAGTTCTCTGAGCATCTAATGTTGAAGATGGGATCATATGTCCAAGCACTCCAATCTGCAGCCATAACATATTGACACCATCCTCGTGCTTTGCAGCTTTGGGGTACTGAAACTCGTAATGGGGATGAGATATGTTCTTTAGCTTGTTCCACATGTTAAACCCATCTTTCTTTTGGGAAGTTTCTGAGTTGCCCGGCCATGTAGCCGGGGTTTAATGCCTTCTTCGGTTGAGAAGAATATTGAAAACTCGGAATAATCTAGCCCATCCTCGACCAGAAGCTCGATTTGGTCACTAGCTATGCCCGTTACACAATGGCTCACGATAGCATTAAATAGACCGTGATGAAGGATTGAAGGGGTGTCCACAATGGCTCACGATAGCATAATGGACGCAACATGATGGCCAAGTGGAGTGTTGACATAACATAGCATCCTACCGCCTCAGTGCACCTAACTATCGCACTATAAAGGCATGCGACACGGCAAGCTAATGGCCTATTCACTCAAAATGATATAGATTACCAAGACAGTACATTAGAAGTTGAGCACTTCACAAAAATGGCAAGTGTTGAGAGTTTGCGAAACCATATCCACAAGCGATAACAAAATGTTCCTCCTCCGAGTCAACCTTTATATATAATGTATATATTGTGTTGATGTCGTCTGGATTTTTGCGATTTTTGTTATCGTAGTTGCAGCCTTGTGACAAGTTTCGTGATTTATCATATCGTCGACCTTTATAAATTTTCTACACATACTGTTCTTTGGCTACCCTTAAAACATCTTCTTTATAAAACAAACAACCACAAGGCTGAGTTGTCGGTCTGTGGTTAAATGCTGACTATTCAAAGGTCCTTTTAACTTCCCTAGAATTAAGGGCATCAACAATAGAGGTTTGTCGATGAAGCTTTGTGTACTTTTTAGAGGTTTGTTGACAAACCCCTTTATTGTTGAATATGAGGTTTGAGGTTCATACATGGGAAGGGTTACACATTTGTATACAGGTTTGTCAATTGATATGGCAAGTGGTGGACCATGTAAAAGTTATGAGATTTTTATTTTTCAAGGGTTATTTTGTTCAAATGTACCCAGTATATATATGAGGAAAACAATGGATAATTTCTTGTGGGTCCTATAATATGAACCTTGGAAAAGTTCGTCTATTATTGGGTTGAGGTTTGTTGTTAGAGGGGTTTGTGTGTTGAGTGATGTGACATTCAACAAACCTCATTTGGGGTTTGTCTATTGCTAATGCCCTAAGTAACCACGCTTACGTATCAAATTAATTACTCTAGATGATTTCAATCTTGCTCCCTCATAATTGTTCAACCTCAATAAAAGAACTTAGTTTATTTTCGCAGTACAGATTTTACCCATTTTAGTACTTTTTGTCCTATTCTTTTCATTTGATTACCCTTGATTATCTCTCAATTGTTAACCTTGCCTTCTCTCAAAATGAACATATGTCTTCAATCACGAATGATAATGTAAGTGTAAAACACGTATTTAATTCGTTAATACCGTTATTATTAATGTTCTTTCAAATTTTATGACTTTGCTTTTAATTTAGGGTTTGTCTAACATTGAAATCATGAATCAACTACAACATACTTAAAATAAATGACTGAAATACTGCATATCCAATTGTTTCACCGTAACAATTAATCAAGGAAGTGACAACTTTGGAGTAAGCATTGAAATCATGAATCAATTGCATTTTTCACACCCAAGTAAAAGAGCATGAACAAAACAGGATAAACTTGCAGTAAAATCAAGACCCTTTTACAATTAACGTCAAGAAACTTGTCATACGAGAGTACTCACGCGACAAAGTTGAAGTATTGATGTCATAAACAACGAAGAGGGGATCGTAGAAGATGGGTTAGCGGAAATTTTGACATCAAAGACGGTGAAAGTGAGGGAGAGGCAGAGGGGAGAAGAATTGAGGGGAAAATGCGATTGAAAATGAAAAGAATAGAATGGTCAAAAGTGTACTGCGACGAGTAAAATGCGTAGAATACATTTTGCTCATAAATATGGTTATCGTAATTAATACGAAGTAAATAAGAGATCTGCTATATCACGCCCCCTATTTTACTTGTTACGCACCCTGTTTTTTAATTTATTCCAAATTTGCCCTTACATCCAAATTAAAAAAATAATTATTGTTTCATCGTAAAAGTATTTCTGAGGCGGTTTCTACTATAAATAATTTTTGGGATATCCTATATAGTATCCCTTTACTTTTCGAGTTTCTACGTGGTACCCCCTACGCTTTTTAAAACATACTCAGCACATGATACCCCTAATTGTTGTCATTATCACTAAGTGTACCCCTAAATTTTATTTTCCGTCAATTAAACTCAGTTTTAGGCGTTAAGTGCTTACTTGGACGCATAACCAAGCTTGTCATTTATCATCCTATGACATAGGTCTCTATTAGGCTCAATAACCATCTATGAACGTGATAATTTGGCATGCGATCAATAAATTTTCCGTCAAAATTTTTTTAGCCCATATATATTAATAAATATTAAGATCGGGATGGATATTGAGCCTAATAGAGTCCATTTTAGGGATAATTTGGCACTCTTCTCGATTAGGGTTTCTAGAGTTTGGGTTTTAGGGTTTTCATTATCTAAGCAAATGTGGTACAATTCCTTGAAGGGTTTTTGTGGGTTTTTGATGGAAAATGTTCTAAGCACAAAAAGATTGGAACTTTGATTGAATTTTAGGGATTTTGAAAGGAAGATGTTGTGAGAAGAAATGAAAGAAGATGAAGTGATTAAATTGTTCCATTTTTTGGATACACACATGCAAATTCCTAGTTGTTTAGTTGGAATTCTCTTGAGAATCTCCAGCCATAAAGATTCAATTTTTTGGTGATTTTCCGGTGAAATTATGGAGGAAGATTCCATTTTTTGGGAAAATTGAAGGTTTTTTCTGGGTAATTTGATTGAGTGTAGAAATCAATAAAGCAGAGTGACTGAGTAGAGTAGAGTAGAGTACAGAGTGTTTGCAGGGAAAAATGGTGCCAGGTTTTACTATGTAAGGATAGGACAAAAATGCGTATGAAATTCAAAATGTCGATATCGTACTCCGTATTAAACTTAAAACGGGTATATCCGTTTTTTAATAAATCGCTCAATATGAATACATTCTGCTTTTGTCATATTCTTACTGCTTTACCCGCCTTAATGGATCAACCAGGTTGAGTTTAAGGTGGGTCAATTTGGGTCGTGTCAATTACAGATTTACAAAAGTTCGGGCCAGATCGGGTCAATTCGAGTTAAAATCATTTCGATCAACTACTTTCAAGTTAATTATAATTATAATTAATAATCAATGTGCAACAATAAACATTCGGCCCAAGTTACATTGATCGGTCAATTCGCGTTCAAATCTTGAGTTCGAGTGTGTTGGAGTCTACCACCCACCCCTTGCATAATGATCAATTGGGTAAAAGATCACCTCAACAATACCCTAATTATATGTCAAACCTTACCAAGGAAGTTATTACATAAAAATTAAAAAACTATTCACGAGAATCAAGAATAAATCAAGGAGCACTCATTTAAAAGATGAGTGCTTTTACCACTCACCCAACCCACTTTGGTACGAAAACTAAGTGTTAATACCATGATGAAACAAATCTTCATCAACATGACATTTAAGCCTTTAACTAATGACATTTAAGCATTTAACTAATTAGTCATAACTCATAACGCGCTCACGAAAAAAAATTGTTCCTTTCATCTACGAGTATAAATTTTACCCAAGTCACCTAAGTTGGTAACTAGTGATATAAAATGGTTCATGAATGTGAAAAAGCAAGCCCAACCTCCTCCAATAAATTTCGCTCATGACTTCTCACAATCCTTTCCCCCACTTGCTCTCCCAATTGCCATTACTTCAATCATTGTAAAAGGTTACAAGCTTGTAACCGTCACAACTAATGATTTGTGTAATTCAACAAGTCTCTCTTGTGACGGTAATATCCGTCACAAGCTTGCGATGAGTTAAATACTACCGACATGGATAGATAAAACAAAACAGAATGCTACTACCTGGAAAATTTACTTTTGTCTTATCTCTTTGTACGAGTTGTATTTGCGACAGATTACAAGCTTGTGACCGTCACAAATGAGAATTTGTGTAATTTGTAAACCTATACTCAGTATGTGATACATGTAAGGCATTCTACATCAGATTGTAACTAAGAGACATGATCGAATTCGCGATTCATAATTTACCCGAACAATTCCGGTGGCCCTGGATATAACCATAGAATCGCCTCATGAAAATTATCATAGTTATTCATCAGATTTTGTCATTCTCCAAGCCTAACATACTACCTTTTCTTTTTTTACAGATCTTCATAAAGTTTGGTCTATGAATGCACCGATACAATCAAAACAGTGATAAGAAAAAACGATAGGTCTTACTTTGAACGGAGACTAAAACTAGTCGAAATAAAAGAACTAAAGGCCGTGTTAATCACAAGTACTCACGCAATCACTTTAATTTCGATGTAAAGGTCTTGCGATGATATTTCAAAATTTGTCAAGACGAACATCGAATTTCGAAATAAGAATGAAGCAGCAGAAATGGACTCTGGGATTCTATGCCAACATATCTAAATAATCTCAGTAGTAAGCCGGAATTCGACGTTAGCATAGAAATATTGCATAAATGCATATACTACTTAAGTGCAGTGACAATTTCAAGTTTACACCGCGAAAATTAACAAAAGAGACATGGTTTTGATTCAAGTCTAGAAGAAACCAGGTACAAATACTACTGCTTAGTTACTAGTTACATCCGAAATTAACCTGCATGATCTAGCAACACCAACTGAAGATTATAAGCATCCTAGAACTGTGGGCGAAACTTTTCCAGTTGATTCATGCGAACCATGAATTTCGCCATTTTTCTGCATAAGATTTCCAAGTTAAAAAGATAATAAGCTCGGGTTAGTATAAAACATACTCATATGAGATATTGTTTAGGAAGCAGGACGCATAAAATGGACAATAAGTCGATAATCAATTTAAAAGAACTCAAATGGTATTAATTGCTTGACAAAAAAACCCATAAAAAAACCATATATTTTTGGTAATAAATGGAATCATTGGTCGCGATCACAATAACCACGGCATATAGCATGTTTGATCAGGACTTGTTTTAATCGGACATACTCGTAAGGTATCTACAGTGTTCAATGAAATAGTGACCTAAGTTGGTCGTACTTCACTCGCAAAGTATGACTATGGAGACAAATTGGTAAGGTGTGGATCAATCTAGCTTAATAGGGTCTCAACTCTCGAGTTAATAGGTCAAGGTAATGAGATCTAACCGTGGTATTAAATCTCGGTTCCAGACTTAACCATGAAATTGACGGTTGATTGATTGTTATGGTATAAATAAATTGGACATCGTCAAGCATGATAACTTGGTCATTATTTGGTGTCGCGGGCTCGCGGCAATAACGACATAATTCATTTACTGATGAATCTATTCATTTTGACGCACGCATTCACAATCGTATGCTAACTAGACTAAAAGCAGGAACAGGAATGCTACTTCTTCCAGGTGAAGCATGGAAATGAAAACTTAAATAAAGTAAACAGAGAAGCGTATCATACTCAAATGCAGCTCTTTCCGGTGTCATAAGTTCCTCATCATCATCACCATTAGCATTGCTGTCATTCTCATCAATTTTCTCCGGGACAAATCTCCTACAACGACAATCCCAAGAGTCAACAGTCATAACATAGCAACATATTGTAGAAATAATCCAAGCATATTTTTCATCTTTCACTTCGGAATTACACTGCATCTTTAGAACACACTCGTAACAGGAAATTAGTCATATAAAAGGATACAACCAGGACTAGCAGTGTTCCACCACGCTTATGTGAGTTGAATCAATCAACAGCCAGAGCTGCTAAAGTCGATTAATTGTCAATATAGCACATAAGAAATCATGTTAAGGAGTATATATGTGTACAAAATGGACAAGGTCGGTAAACTACTAACCATGGTATTATTTAACGTTTCAGAGTTGAGCACTATTTTACTTAGGCACTTCACTTTAGGTGTGTGTCGTCGTGTCGTGTGACTCGTGCATGCAATGATACATCACTCGTACACACCAAATCTGAAACTCTTTCACAGATTAGACCCTTAGACGCCATCTCGCGCGTGGCACTTGTAGCCGTTATAGCTATTCCAAGGTAACATAGCTTCAGCATAAATAACATTTAAACTACAGCTTGAAGAAACCCCTATTCTAATCCTAATCCTCCAGATAACAAGATACAACATGTAACATGTTACTAAAACACAGCTGTGTCTCATATGTCGCGTGTCGGCGCGTCCTGCACTCCCACATTCTTGACGATCATTAAGTCTGACACTTCGCGCTGGCTTTAACATAAAGCTAGGACTGGAAGACAGTCTCGGTATTTTGAAATGATGACTTATTATACTACGAAAAGTCTATCACATAAAGCTATCGAAAGTTTATCAATATCCTAATAAACGATCGAAAGTGTATCTTGACACATAAATAACATTTAAACTACAGCATGAAGAAGCCCCATATATCAATACATCTACCATTTCTAATCCTCCTGCCAGAAAACAAGATAGAACACGCAACATATTACCATAACACGCTGTGTGTCGTATGTCGTGTATCCTACACTCCCACATTCTAGGTGATCTTTAAGACATGTCAAAAAGGCTCAAAACCTCAAAATAATAGCCAAGTCTGATACTCCGTGTCAACATAGTCCTAAGTATAGATAAGCTTCAACTACAGAATGAAGAAGCTTCCGTATTAATCTACCTCATATTCTATCAGTCATCCTGCCAGAAAGCCGCATACACCATGTACATAAACGGTAAGCAAATGACTGAGACGATAAACAAGTGATTGAGGCGGAGGGAGTATAAAAACATAAGACAACATTTAAAACACAAGCCCTATCACAACTCAAATTGACAAAAAATAGCACAGAACAATCTAAAATCAACAAAAAGAATAGCATCCCATATGGTACCTTCTTTTCTTACAATCCTTGTTCAGAAAAGCCAGACTCTCAACAAAAGAACAAGCATCATAACGAACAGCATACTCCGGCGGTGCAAGCATTGCCACATTGCCGGTTTCAATATCATAAGACCCAAGCTTCCTATTCTTGCTCGCAACGAGCACCTCCCCATTCTTCCTCCAGTAAATACCCCTCTCTAAACCCCATCTAAGATCAACACTAGCAACCTTACACCAAGACCTACCTTTAGTATACTCCTTCTTAACCCACATATTATACTCCACCATTTCCCCAACCAATAGCTCAGTCGTTACATAATGATTCACACACAACAACCCTCGAGATTCCGAAACCTCAAGACTTAATGGACAAACCTCCCTCAACTCTAAAGGCAATTTCATCATTAGAAACTCCTCTTTCACAACATTGAACAACAACAACAATGTACTCTTGTAACCACTACCCTCCTCCTCGCTACACCTCTCGTAAGCAACCCAATGAACATTCCCCTCCACAAAACATTGTGACCATTCCTTATCCATAGGACAATACTCTACATTATCAGCTTTAACCCACCTCCATTTCCCTTCCTTAACCGAGTATACCTCGGCTCGAGGCGGGATTTCATCCAACCCATCCCCCCTTGATGGATACACAAGTCTAATAACCTTAAAGTCATCAACTTCATCATCATACCCAATCCCACAAACATTCATATAAGGCCCAATTGTCTTAAAACAAGCTCTAGGTTTAGGCAACTGAATAAAAATGCTTAAAATCGGATTCCATAAAATGAACTTGTAAGTATTAGTAAAACAATCATCTGTTAAGAAAACAACACCATTAACTGACCCAACAAACCTAAACTGACACCCATTGAAAGTCTCAAAAGGACACGCAATACTCTTCTCAATTAGGGTTTTTAGGGTTT
Source organism: Silene uniflora (assembly GCA_018983105.1). Classification (NCBI taxonomy): domain Eukaryota; kingdom Viridiplantae; phylum Streptophyta; class Magnoliopsida; order Caryophyllales; family Caryophyllaceae; genus Silene; species Silene uniflora. Next base: position 2,727 of record JAGPOY010004972.1, on the reverse strand, counting down.
CTAGGGTTTGAGTTTTGGGGTTTTCATTATCTGAGCAAATGTGGTACAATTCCTTGAAGGGTTTTTGTGGGTTTTTGTTGGAAAATGTTCTAAGCATAAAAAGATTGGAACTTTGATTAAGTTTTAGGGATTTTGAAAGGAAGATGGTGTGAGAAGAAATGAAAGATGAAGAACTGATTAATTTGTTCCATTTTTTTGATACACACATGCAAATTCCTAGTTGTTTTGTTGGAACTCTTTTGAGAATTTCTGGCCAAAAAGATTCAATTTTTTGGTGATTTTCCGGTGAAATAATGGAGGAAGATTCCATTTTCTGGGGGAAAATTGAGGGTTTTTTCTGGGTAATTTGATTGAGTATAAATTTTGTGATATATGAATAAAGCAGAGTGACTGAGTAGAGTACAGAGGGTTCGCAGGGAAAAATGGTGCCAGGTTTTACTATGTAGGATAGGACAAAAATGCGTACGAAAATTGTATTGGTATGATTATTGGAATCCGTTTTTGAAATAATGTTTAATTTGAGTCGAATTGAAAAACATATACTCCCTCCTACCCATAACTAATGTCCCATTTGCCAATTTTGTTTACCTACACAAATGTCCCATTTGCCATATTTATGACTCTTCTACCCTTTGCTTTTTTCATTATTAACAACCCAACCCACTCTTACCCATTACTTTTCATTATTTATCTCACCTTTTTCTTACCCCAAAAAAATATTTTTCATTATTTAACTCTATTCCTTAATTCTCGTGCCCTTACCCAAATGAGACATTAGTTATGGGTAGGAGGGAGTACAAAGTATCAAAATGGTGTCTACGTAGGATCGTTTTTCCCTAACCTGAGAACAGGCAAACACGCCATACGTATTGGCGTGTTTAGGCAAGAAGACACGCTATTATAATTGGCGTGTTTCTAATAAAGTTGCTTTCTTGCTTGATCTCAAATCTCTCTCATTTAGGCCCTGTTATTTTGGATTTCAAGTTGCTGAACTGAACCGAACTGAACTTATAGAAACTGAACTGAACTTATAGGAAATGAACTGAACTTATAGGAACTGAACCGAACTAAACTTATAATAGCTGAACTGAACTGAACTTATAGAAGTCGAACTAAACTTATAAACATTTTGCGCATTATATAAGTTAACTTTTTATACAATTTCCACAATACATTACAATAAAAAATAAATTACATATTACTTTTTTTTTCTAACCATCTATTTCCGTATTATCATCTTCCTCGTCTCTTTCATCTTCATCTTCATTTTCACTGACATCATCGAATCCATTATCTCGCCAAATGACTTTTACTATGTCTCTCTTCTGGAAACACGCTAAACACGCCATTGTGCATGGCGTGTCTACCCCGCATCTCTGGTTCGGAATTTCCTTATTCTACGTGGACACCATTTCGACGTATGTTTTTAAAACCGACCCAAAGTGATAAAAATTTAATTTATTAGCATTATTTTAAAAACGGATTCAGGATTATTGAGATCGTTTATCTTTCACAGATTCAAGATGTCGATATCCTCCTACTCAGTATTAAACTTGAGAGGGTTTGTGGACTTTTTAAACGGGAAATATAACAAGTCGCCGCCCATAAGTTTGATAGTGTGTGCAATCAAACTCCCTAACTTATAAATGTAGTAAATCGATCCTTTACATATTAAAAAATATTCCAAATCGGGTCGGGTTTTGGTCAACTACTACCAAGTTAATTGTGATTAATAATCAGTGTACAACCATAAACATTCGGCTCAAGTTATATTGTCGGTCAACTACTACTCCGTATTAACTGAAAATTAATACATTAACTCTCGAGAGTCAGGAATCGAATCGATCATTAGTTATTTATCGGGCTCTTTATCGGTGAACACGTGAGTCGGAGTGGTAAGTCAAGTAAATTAATGCACGATGACGGCACCAAACAATGTGTATGGCTCGTATTTTCAATCGGTAGGTCGTAAATACGTGTAGGTTGTTGGTTTGAGAAGTTGAGTTTAGAAATTTAAGGTAGAAAAGAGGGGGCGGAAATTCGCGTATCTTCAAATTAAATGAGGGCATTTGAGGAGTATTTATAGAGAAATTAATACAACCCCAGATATTGAATATCTACTGAGCCCCCAAATTGATTGATTTAGCAATCATGCATCCTGCAAAAAACCAGAACCAGAACCAGACAGCAAGGATGAAGATGTTGAATGGTTTGATGAAGAAGTTGTTAAGTATGGGGACGAAAACGAAAGAGAAGGAGATAAAGGAGAAGATAATTGTGCAGGGAATTTGGGAAGATGCGGAAAACGGGTATTTACGTTCAATATTCACAGAAATTGACATGGCGAAAGGGTGTGTCAAACAAATACCTCATTCCCTTTACCACTTCATGAATTCCATCACTTCAATCGGTTCTGTCATCTATGTCGTTGGCGGAATACCCACTAATACACCTGAACCGGAATTGGAATTGGATTTGGAATCGGAGTCGGAGTCGGAGTCGGACTCGGACTCGGACTCGGACTCAGGCTCGGGCTCGGGAGGATGGAAGAAATCCCCTTATCTGTTTTATCTAAACTTAGACTTGGACTCAGACTCGGGTGGGTCGGGTGGATGGAAGGAAATCCCTTATAAACCTTCTGCTGATAATCCTAATATTGATTTTCCTTTCTGTATTCCTACTGCTGTTTCATTTGGTGGTAAGGTATATGCCTTTGCTTGTCGTAGC
>JAGPOY010004971.1:0-11411 GCA_018983105.1 Silene uniflora | reverse complement strand
AATCTATCAATAAGTCTTGCTTGTGACGGACTATATCCGTCACAAATGAGAATTTGTGATAATCTAGTTAGAAGTGGCCCTAGCCTTATTCAATAAGGATGGTCAAAGAAACAAAATTATGTATGCTCAAAATTGATCTAAAAGACATGTTAACCAACTCGGCCTCCATCCAATATGAACTCACATATGTTAAAAACAATAATTTTTAAGTCAAACTTACTATTGTATACTTATTAAATTATTGACTACATCAATCAAAATAAGTAACTAATTAGCAAACACTTTCTTTTTCTTCGAAACAGCACACATTTCTTATAGATATGTGACTTTACAATACACTATTTTTTTTGTGAAAATATTACTAAGGCTCTGTTTGGCAAGGCATTTCAGGTACCTGATTTGGTCAAAGTAGCTTATTTGACCAAAATTTCAGGTACCTTATTTTTTTATAATCGTTTGGCAAGTAGCTTATTTAACCAAAAACGATACCTTGAACGAAATGCTACTTAGAGTAGCATTTGAGATTTCAAGTACCTGTTTTGCTTTTATTTTCCTCTTTTACCCTTTAAATTTACACTATTAAATAATTATCATATCCTTTTACGACATTTCATCAAAATCAGTTACCTTTTCAGGTAGTTTGTCAAACTTTTTTTTTATATAATCAATCACCTTACCAGTTCCTAATTTTCAACTACCTTATCAACCTCCAAAAGGCAAGGTGAAAAGTAGTTGGCACCATGATTGGAAGGGGACTAAGATGTTTAAGGTGATAAAGAAACTTAAAGCCTTGAAGCGAGTCCTGAAGAAGCTTAACAGGGAGTGTTTTTCTGATATAGAAAATAGTACTAACATTGCCAGTGCTTTATTGGAGAAAATACAGAAGGCATTGGTGAATAATTCTACTAATGTGGAACTGATTCAACAAGAGTATGCTGTTAATCATGAGTTGAAGGAGTTATTTGAGGCTAGAGACAGTTTTCTAATGCAGAAGGCAAAAACTCAGTGGTCTTTGAAAGGAGATGTGAATAGCTCCTATTTTCATCATATCATTAAGAAAAGAATCTACTCTAACAAAGTGATTCAGATTGAAGATAAGGATGATATGACCTGTAAGACAAGGGAGCAAATTCAGGAAGCTTTCCTGAAGTACTATGAGGAGCTTTTGGGTCAACAGACTCCTACAGATGAGGTTAATGTGAGGATTGTTAGAAGAGGGGAATGTTGTACACTGGAACATACTGAAATCTTTAATAGACCAGTGACCATGGAAGAGATTAAGAGGTGCATGTTCAGTATACTAAAGATAAATCACCTGGCCCAGATGGGTATACCAGTTAATTGTTTAGGGATGCTTGGGATATAATAGGAGAGGAGGTTGGACCAGCAATCTTAAATTTCTTTGATATAGGAAAATTGTTGCAGCAGATCAATTCTACTGTCATTACCTTGATTCCAAAGATGGAAAGGCCTATTAGTGTGAAGCATTTTAGGCCAATATCCTGTTGTAATGTAATCTACAAGACAATCTCCAAAATTCTGTGCAATAGATTATCTCTGGTCCTTCCTGATATAATAAGCAAAAACCAGGGAGCATTTGTGAAGGGGAGGAGTATCCTGGAAAATATACTCATTTGTCAGGATTTGGTGAGACACTATCACAGAGGAAATGCCTCTCCCAAGTGTATGTTTAAATTGGATTTGCAAAAAGCATATGATACAATTGAGTGTTGAATCAGATGATGAAGGCTCTAAGGTTCCCTACCTGATTTAGAGAATTAATTATGTGTTGTGTTACTTCTACTACTTTCACTTTAAATCTAAATGGAGTCCAGTTTGGGTATTTTGCTGGGAAAAGGGGTTTAAGACAATGGGATCCTCTCTCCCCTCTTCTATTCACAATCTGTATGGAATATCTGACAAAGATTCTGGGCTATGCTACTCAACATTGGCCTTTTAGGTATCATCCATTGTGTGCAGGGCTGAATTTGAACCATCTGCTATTTGCAGATGATCTATTCTTGTTTTGTAAAGGGGACACTGAATCAATCATGTTGCTCCTGAGAGCAATGGCTACATTTTCAGCCTCATCAGGGTTAAAAGTGAATGCTAGCAAGTCCGAGGTGGTGTTCAGTGGAGTTGGGGAGATTGTTAGGAGTGGTATCTTGCAAATTTCAGGATTTTCTGAAGGTCAGTTGCCTTTCAAATATCTTGGAATCCCAATTCAACCTACCAGATTAAGTAGAATGGATTGTAATATCTTGCTTGATAAGATTGCTGCTAAGATAAAGGGGATTTGAGCAAGGAAATTAAGTTATCCAGGAAGAGTGGTCTTGATTAATGCGGTACTTAATACCTTGTATAATTACTGGGCATCCATCTTTCTTTTGCCAAAATGTGTTATATCCAGGATAGAGGCTTTATGCAGAAACTACCTTTGGGATGGAGGAGCTGAGTATAAGAGAGTCCCTCTGGTGGCGTGGTCCAATATATGTTGTCCTAAGAAAGAAGGTGGACTAGGGATAAAGAAGGCAGGGGTGTGGAATGTTGCTACAGTAGGAAAGTTGGTAAATTGGATATTCATAAAAGCAGATAAGTTATGGGTCCTTTGGATTGATCACATCTATTTAAAGGAAGAGACTGGAACACATACCAGCCACCTCCTGATTCAAACTGGAACTGGAGGAACATTTGCAAGGTGAGAGATTGCTTGAAAGCTGGGTATGTGAATAACAAATGGCAAGAATATCAAAAAGGATACACTGTGACTTCTGGCTATCACTGGTTACAGGACACACACCCTCCTGTTCAGTGGTATGCTGATATATGGGTGAAATGGGCAGTTCCAAAACATGCCATGATTGGATGGCTTATTAAGCAGGAAGCCTTGAACACCAGGATGAAATTACAGAGGATTGGTGTTAGTAGCACTGATACATGTTATTTGTGTGAAAATGGGCAGGAAACTCATGCCCATTTATTCCAGGATTGTCAGTACAGTACTAGGGTGTTCTTGCATCTTCTGAGATGGTTTCAGAGTGCAGCACATTGCAGCAGAGGAGTAGTTCAGATTAGAATTCAGAGAATAGCTAGATTGGCAGCATGGTACCTGATTTGGAGAGAAAGAAACCGTTGTAGGCTTGAATTTGCTCTAGTCAGGCCTGAACAGATAGTGAAGGAGGTGCAACAAGAAGTGAAAGTTAGAGTTCAGCATTGTATAGATGAATCAATGAGAGAAAAGGAGAAGCAATGGCTCCATAAACTAGGCATATATGTTAGTTAGATGGTGTCACTTGTTTGTATGGTAGGAAGATGCTTTGAATGTACTATCAAATTGTAAGAATGATTTCAATGAATGAAAATGCTCACATTATACCAAAAAAAAAAAACTACCTTATCAACTACATTTTCAGGTTTTAGTTAACTTTTCAGCTACCTTTTCAGGTTTCAGGTACCTTTTCAGATTCATGTACCTTTTCAGCTCGTTTTACCAAACAGAGCCTAAGTAACACGTCTTACACTCTTAGCCCTTAGGCATTGTTAAAATTAAAATGACAATCTTTGTGGTTATCCATATCTGAAATGACGTTCTTGGCCTCTAATTCCAGAGTCGGTATTACATAACAGTAAAGAAAAGATTTACAACACATAATACTAAAATATATTGACGTAAAGTAAAAATAATTAAGTTACTAACTTACTCCTTAAAGCAACATGATCAAAACACATCAAAATATAAGTTCTGAACAATCTCGTTTGTCATGGAATGTGTATGGTTACAATGAAAGTTGATCTTCTTCTTAAAAAATGGTCAGTGTTATACCAAGTACTCCGTAGTAAATTGGGATGAGCACATGCAATGTAGGAACCAAAATTTGCAGTAACTAAATCAAAAACAAAGCATGTATCTTCATATTCCTTTCATAATATTACCGATACAAATATTAAACATATATAATTGATACTACTATTGTAAAATCTTGCCGGGATTCTGGTGAGATTATGGTAAGTTCTTTAAAATTTACAAATTTGTTTCATTCTACATATCTTCTACCATTTATATTGCATTTTATTGACGTTATATATGTAAAGTATTTTTTGCTGATTTAATTATTTAATTTAATTAGTAATATTAGCTTATTATATGACACGTGGCTGAAGCCATCTGCCGATGACACGTGGCAGATGGTTTCAGCTTTAATATAATACTAGTTTTTGAACCCGTGCAATGCACGGGTGGTAATGTAGGTTTATCTTCTCATGAAATATTAGATTTGTTGGAATATTAGATATATTGTATTAAGGTGTATTATTGGTAGTATTGCAAGAGTACTTTTGGTTCGAAACTTTTATTCTATTGTTAATGAATCGTAAGTATACATAAAAAGAAAAATATGACATTTTAAACAAAAAACAAACCGCTAAATTGAACCGTACATAAAAAAGCGCATTAAGTGTTAAATATCATCGAGAAAAAGATCAATAGAGACGGGTCATGTTTAGGCATAAACAACTCACTCGTCATGTTTATGAATGATCTGGATTTTTTGACATCAAAATTAGATAGGAGAATGAGATCCCCAATTCATTACATCCTTCACTCAAAAACTCATTTTCATCGTCCAACAATCCAATCCCCCTCTTTCAATCTGTGATCAAGATATCATAATCCTCATTATCATAGTCTAACAATATACCACATATCATTCTTCAAATCCCTGATTGCCAATACACCTCGTTGGATCTCTGATCAAAGGATCATATTCCTCATTTTCATCGTCCAACAAACGCTTCTACCACATATGATCATTCCTTGCGATGGTTTGATCAGAGTTTCGAGACTGTAGACCTGAGATTATTGCAAATCGGATTAGAAATTCCTCCGCAGAAGGCTTCCCTTTTCCAGGACTCGAGTTGGGTTTTGTGATCTTCTGCCGAGTAAGTGAAGAGGAAGCTCCATTTCCCATTTTCATCTTCGTACGCTTCACCTCAACTAATCGAACTCCTGGATCGTCGGAATTAAGGATCCAACTTGCAATAATCTCGGGTGTATTGATCAATCGTTCGATTCGAGCTTTATTACTATGGTTCCATATCTGGAATTGACCCGCCATGGTCACCATCATCTGGATCTGACTCTGGACCTTCGTTCCGCTACTTCGCATACCATCTTTTCCATGTATGTTGAATTCTATCCAAGGCTTCAAATTATATGTTTACTTTAATTAAGTTCTATACTCTTGGTTGTTATCTTATCATTGATTCAATTAATTCCAATTTAGTCATGTTAGTCATGTTATTTCTGGGTTGAGGTAGCTCAAATTCATCTGCACAATAATTAAATTCAAATTATTTGGGTTTACATGTTATTTAGTCATGTTATTATCATTTATCAGTGAATTGCCTTATATTGAAATTTTCTGAATGACAGACTTTACAGGACTTGATGAGTAGTTGATTACGATTCCCTTCACAAATACGTTGTGTTAATTCTGATAATTATTTGGGTTTTTAATATCCTGTGGTTTTCATGTCTCAGGTGCTTGGTTTATCGGATTAGATGTACAGCACATATATGATCGCATATTATGTTGTGGCACTCCTCCTGGTAATTTTCTTCGTGTCTGTCTGCTTCCAGCATGTATTTGTTTATTTAAACTTCATCGTAATTCATAAACAAATTGTAGGGGTATCAAATTAAAATTAGAGATGTCAACAGTGATAATAATGAAATTTTAGTCTGGCTCAAAGCGACACCTGTTGGTAGTAACTGACAGTATTATAAGAAGGTCACCCAGAAGTTTTTATTAATAGTATTATTATGGGCTAATCCGATCAAGGTAATCTAAATAACGAATCAACACAGAAGCTAATTATTGATAGTTTTATAAATGAATCTAGAGAAGATAATTAAGCTTGGCATTACAAATTTAGAAAGATGTCCTTGAATACGACATTAGTCGTAGAATTAGAAATAATACCTCTTTTGTCAGAAATAAGAATTTTCAGTTCGTTCTTGCTGTTTACCCTTGATATTGCTAAGTATAGCTGTCCATGGAGGGAAACGGGCTTCAGAAGATACAACCCAACGTGACTTAGAGACTGTGCTTGGGACTTGTGAATAGCCATTGCAAAAGAAATTGCGAAGGGGAACTTCATCCGCGCTGGTAACTTAGAAGTGGACGTATGAGTCATAGCTATCAGAGGGATATAAACCTGTACACCTATGTTGTTACCTGAGATGACAGTAGCTCGAATAACATGACTCCCTAAAGCAGTTACCATAAGTCTTGTGCCATGACACATTCCAGTTGATAGGTCAATAGTTCTTATGAGCATTATAATAGCTCCAACCTTCAACATTCCAGTTGATAGGTCAATAGTTCTTATGAGCATTATAATAGCTCCAACCTTCAACATTATAGTATTAGTATCTTTGGCGTTCATGTTTCTTGTTGCCAGGTTATTTCGTCATAGAGAGTTGCAGCTACAGGTTGATGATAATTGCCAGATTGCAAGTCTCCATCAAAGACGATGAGGTTTTATGCACAAAAGTTTTAGAAAGTAAAAACCTTTCCTCTTCAATAAATTCAAATAACCATAATAGTAATTGTCTATAATAGCATGCTCTGCAAGTAAACTACTACATAGTACTCAAACCACTTATTCCAAAAAAAAACCATAGTCTTAATGAACTACATAAAAATTAATCTGATAGTCGACGCAGAGCATAGTGTTCTTCTCATCTAGCTTGTCATTCTAAACCTTCTCCACCTTAATTTTGACATTCCTTTTGGTGGTTGACAGTTGGTCTGCTGCTGATATCTCATCATCACTGTCATCTGAGCCTATGTCTTCTATGGTCCTAGACATTGGACGCTTTAGTGGCGGCGTAGCTTCAACAGGACCTTCATCATTGTCCAATTCAGTGACATCATCATTGGCCTGTATTGGTGGCATTTTATAGGTATAATACATAACAACTATAAGCTATGCAATTTGATAAATGTATGGTTTGCCATAAATGTTGATACCTTGTTATCCATTTCAGGGCCAGAGCCATGCTCTAGCAGGTCTTCATTGAGTTTGGCATGGGCATCTTTCCAGCGGGCAATTATATTCTTGTCGTCGGTCATGTTCACCACTGTGTACGAAGCACGGTTGCCGTCAACGTTCCATTTACGGGAAACCTCTAATTTGAAGACAAACTCCCGGTCAATGAATACTCCAAGCTCTTCAGGTACGTCTTCACTCTAAATAATTTAAATACAGTAATAAATTAAAGTAACATTGAGTTGGACATGAATAATTATTCCCTACATGATATATTGCGCTTGAAAAATTTTATTTTGTGTGCTACCTGGTCTTGTCGATCGAGTATCTCGGCTGCAGTCATTTTTATTTCCTTAGAGATATGAGACTCGAACATTGTTACTTTAGCTGAGCCTCCATTTGAGTCGAAAGTCGAAAGTAGCAATAGTACCATTATAAGTTGTACGCTGGACATTTTGCATGATGCAAATCATAGGCTCAGAGCAGTGCCAGTCTTCAACAAAAGAAAACTCATTCGTGTAGTCTCCCCATACCGAGACTTTCAAAACAGTTTTGCTATATTCGAATGTTTAAATGTTAGATTGAAATGTTAAATTAAGTGGAAAAGAATAACTTAACATGAAAAGTAAAAATAAAAATGTTAAATTAATTAGTCATCAATAATATAACATCAAAATTAGAAATTGTAATAGGAGTGTTAGAGTGTACTCAAGATCAGTCAATTCCACGGTCATTAGCTTTTCTCCTTTGTTCTTCGACAATGTCACCTTTGAACAGCCGGTTAACTCGCCAATGACATCTATGACATTGTTGTTATGTGTTAGGGGTTATTAATATAAATATAATTAATAATCATAATATGAATGATTAGATTTTCTACTTATTTACCAAAGTAATGCCGATCGGAAACATTCTTCTCCAAGATGTCTTGAAACTTCCTGAATCGGAACCCATGGTGTAGAATGGTTGAAATACGTGGTTGCTCAACTTTCGTTATGAAGGTTAAGTATAACCTTTTTTTGTGGTATACAGACACCCTGTTCACATCTGGACCTGTGTTCTCCGAGACTTCCATATTTGTAAAGGTGTATTCCTTCCCTTCGTCGAAAGATTTCTGGAACCTTTTAATGAGGGCTTTCCTTACTGTAGCTTGGATGACGTTGGACTTTTTCAAGGAAAAAAAAATGTCAGATATTTAACTATAATCTAACATTCAAATTATGACGTAATATTTTAAAAAAGAGAATATAAATTATGACGTAAAATTGGAAAAAGATATGAATAGGAAAATTTCAATTAGACTTTATAATTTTGTAAATAATTAAAAACCTGATCATCCATTAATATCATATCGATTGCGAATAAGGAGAATTTTTGGCTATACAAATCAGGCCGTTCCCATTTGCGTATGACCTTAGCACGAACATTGATATGGTCTACCTTACCATTGATATTGTTGATTTTTGTGATGAGCATGCTTTGAGCCATTTGTATAGAAATTTCGGAACTTTTGTTTTATATTACTGTGTGATGAAGTGAGAAGAATGGTGACTATCTCGGGTAGAATGTTGATTATTATTTATATAGAGACGTAGTGAGTCTTAGTTTGAGTAAAACTCTGAATCCAAAAATATACACTGAATATTTGAGTAAAAGTTGTTAGGATGGATATCGTGATTGAAATTATTATTGTATTCACTGACTGCAATATTCTTGTTCCTGATTTTAGGATGGATAATCGGCAAATATGTTATATTTTTGGAAGATATTATTAAGAGGATAATAGCAAATATGATTTTGAATATTATGCTGATTTTAGTATTTTCAGGAAGTTCGATTTTAGGGTGGATATACGGCAAATTAGTTATATTTTTGGCGAGATTTTATTCTGATTTAGAATGGCAATGTGGATGTAATTTTTGGCAAGATTATATTCTGATTTGAAATGGCAATGTAAAAGTAATTTTAGGCGAGATTGATTTTGAATATTATGCTGATTTTAGTATTTCAGGAATTTCGAGATATTTTAAGGGAGTATTTCTAAATTTCCTTAAAAAAATTTCGATTATTAAATAATTCGGATTTTATTCTGGTTCAGTTGTAATTTTAGGCGAGATTTAATTCTGATTTGAAATGGCAATGTGGATGTAATTTTTGGCGAAAGGGCATATTATGATTTGAAATGGCAATGTGAATGTAATTTTAGGCGAGATTGAATTCTCGTCCAGCTGAATATTATGTTGATTTTAAGGAAGTATTTCAAAATTTCCTTAAAAATGATTCGATTCTTATATAATTGGGATTTTATTATGATTCAGTTGTAATTTTAGGTGGGATTTTATTTTATTGTGAGCTAATTTTAAGCAATTGGCAAATTTACGGATTTCAGCATGCAATATCTTTACGTGATTATAAGAAGGAATTTTCGGAATTTTCGTGGGTATTTTAGTAGGGAATTTTGTAAATTGTTAGGAGGGATTTTTTGAATTTTTTTAATTTTCGGAAAATTAAAATGACATGGCAAATGGTGATGATATGGCGAGTAGTTGCGGATGGACACGTGGCGACGAATGGTACTCTTGGTTTTTGCTTTAGTATTATATATGATGATATGATGATAAGAAATTATTTTTCAAACTTAATTACAAGATACGAAAGAGAATTACACACACATAAAATAAAACTGAACAAAAAAGATTAGAAAAACGAGATTTTTTTTTAAATGAGCAATGTAAGTTGAGAAATATATGTGACGACCATACAAGATAAGAAGCTATTTCCTTCCTCTAAAATATAAGAACTTCACTACTGTATCTTAGGAATAGCTGTTTCCCTTATGAATAATGCAATCCTTAGGAATAGTTCCTCATCTTGTCCGTCCATTCAAGCCCTTTGCTCGATCTTTGCTCTCCATTCTGGTTTGCCATTTTTTGACTGTAATTCATCAGAGACGGTCATACTCACAATTCTCCTGAGTGCTTAACTCCTACGCAGGGGTCATACTTACCCTGCATCCCCATTGTCTTCGCTACTGTTGAGGCCTACACGAGTGGATCTGGTGGTTTTCATGATCGGTATCTTGAAAATCGCTAACAAGTTCTGAGATTGGCAGCCCGCCACCTTAACGCCTGTTGTGAGCTGCATGCACAAGTGTCTAGTGGTTTTCAAAAATCGGGCATCGGGTACTTGGAAACCGTTAACAAACAGCGGTTTCGAAAGCATCTGAGGCTGTCTTGGATGAATTAGGGTAAAGAAATGAGAGGTTGCTTATTTGATGAACTGCTCCTTGGCAGGATCAATCGAAACGAAATGAGAGGGCCAAAATTGAGCATTGTTAGTGTTTGTCTCGTTGCTGGTTTTCTAAGTAGCCACATGCGCATGGTGGAACGGCGGATTTTGAAGGATGTTTTTGCTGTTTTAGTTTGTGGTTCATCTCCTGACGAGAGAAAATGGCGATGCGTCATGCCTTTTCACAGTTAATGCTCCATCCATTTTCATAATTAAAGGACTCTAGCCCTCCCAGTTGTAAAAGTATGTTATTCCTCTTCTGTTGTTTTTTTCAGACTGTTTAATTGCCAGTTTTAGGCATTGCTAGCTTGTAATAGTGTGGATTTGTTAACAAGAATATGCATTTACTGTGAAAGATGCTGATAAAAAGTGGGGTTACTTTTAGGTCTTGCGATACCCGGATGCTATCAAATTTGTCCACTTATGGGTGCAGTAATCTCAGTGTGTATAAGTTTATAAAGCTGTGGGCAACATCAGGCCTGTTTCTCTACTTATATTGATTCGAATTACCTAATTGAATGACAATAGCGGTTTCTCATTTATGGTGTTTTTACCTTATTGCATGACAACAGCGGGTTCTCATTTATGATGTTTGGGTATAATTTTGTTTTAGCATGGTCTGTGTGTTTAATTGAAGGTGGAAATGCTGTTTTGTTAGTTCATGTGTGTTGGAGATTATTTGCCTTTGAACATGTAAAGTTTAGATAACGTGGTAGGATATCGACATTAACTAATGAGGTGTCTCCCTTAATTTTCATGCCATAAATCTTAAACAAAGTTGGTGCCTAATTGAGACCTAACTGATATCACTTGGTTCTCTTTGACTATCCTTATTGTTGGGGCTGGTGTCCTCTACAGTTAGTGCACTGACTTATTGAATCTCTCAGAGGAACACAAGGGCATACTATTGTATTATTATCAGTTGATCCACGTTTATCAGTAACGGTTGGCTTGCTAGATAAGTTTGACGTTACTGTCATACGGATGGCGGTGATCAACTGGTCCCTATGAGTCACACCTATAGGACACGTTTGGGAGATGTGAAGGTATGAAAATACAGTCACATTTAT